>CM076577.1:926960159-927203629 GCA_034641835.2 Pinus albicaulis | reverse complement strand
TAGAACTTTGATCAAAATCGATCTAATACAAAGGCCCAAGCTATGGAGTCGACCAAGGAGATGTAGCCCAGGAGTAGTGAAATCCTTCATCAAAAGTCTATTTTAATGGATCAGCTTGTCCGTCACTTTGATTTTATTTATGTTTCTCTTGTTCAACCATTTAAATTCATGCTTTATGCTTTAAAAAACACTCATAAAATTAAGTTTTAATTCCTCTTTTGACACACATAAGCAACATAAGGGAACTTGCACATCAAGAATAGGATGGGTAAATAAGTTTTATATCTGAAATTCAAATTAGCAAAGAAAAACTAACATTAAAATTCATAGCACTAAATGCATCCATGGATATTATTTGCATACATAGGTTCCTTCTAAACATATATTGCTTTTTCGTAATCATAGTTACATCATGTGGGTACATTCTTCCCACTCGCGGGTTGTCCTTGTGAGTTTCCCACTAGTGTGTTGGGGTTGAGAAAAGAGCTAAGTTAAGCACATTGATCCATTTTTTTTCTCTCGAAACCACCCGTTCGAATTCTTCTATTGACACCACGTACACCATCATAATAAGGTAATTCCAAAACGTTGGATGATATGCATTGTAGAGATTTGGTGACTTGGTTGGAGCATAATGTAGAGACTTCATGCAAATTTTTTTTTCCAATTCTCCAATTCCTCATATGAGTCTAACTCGGCATGAACTATACCTATCCAAGCTAAGCCTCACCATATTCTATGAGATTGATCCAAAGTCTTTTATCTCTCATAATTAGCTTGTAGATATGATCAACGTCCTCTTCTATGCACACCCAGATATGTGTATCTTTTCTACTTCGCGAGGTTAAGTGGGACCACAACCCTAGTTCCATTATTTTCAAACACCATACTTCTACACTTGAGGTCGATGATACCATCCATGTCAATAGCCCAATCCAAAACCAACAATGTAGGGTATGGATCTTAATCATGAAAAAATTTGAATAACTTCAAAGTCAATAATGCATTAACTCCTTCAATTTCAACTATGACCGAGAAAGTTGACCCCATTGGGATAATATTCTCGCTAATTTTCCATTTGCGTTGTAGTGCAAACCATTCTAGTTCAGCTCTCCCATATCTCGCCAAATCTGATTTGGTATTACATTTGCATCGCATCCCAGATCCAAGAAGACTTGGTCTATTTCAAAATAACCCATTTTTAGTATTCGAGCACATCTCTCAACCACTTCTTATGTTGTTCTTCTAAATATTATTGATAGCATTTTTCTCCATCCGGGGTTGTTCTTTCTCGCCGCATCTATTAATTAAGGCTTGAAGATTCTTAATTTCCTTCTTATTTTGGAGAAGCTTCATACAAGCCTCGCAAAAATGGTTTCATATCTAAATGATAAACCCCTTCAACGCGTGTCCGTGGTAGGTTTTATTAGTACCTTAGATGTGCCGTGATTTGTGAATTTATTATTTTTTGCGACAAAGGTTTCCTTCTCCCTTTTTATATTAAACCCTTCATTTTTCTCGGAGCTCTCTGGACCCAAGCATTAGTGACGAAGTCTCTTACCCTTTCGCTTTATCTTCTCCAATTGCTACATCACTTCGGTAACAATATTTATGCTAGGGTCTTCAATGCGCAGCTTCCACTCTCATCATTTGAACATTCCCGTGTTGGTGTCTCCGTTTTTTTCCTTTCCTCCATTTTTTGCAAATGGTACATGGAAATATTAAATAACATGATCAAATTATCTACAATACCTATAATATTTCTATGTTGGGTTCATTAAGTCACACACATAATGACCATCCTCTTCATAGTTATAAAAAATGAGTTGTCCCCTTCGATGATGATCTCCTTCTACTCTTCCTTATCCTCTTCCTAGGAATCCACCGTGCCTAGACAACGATGCAGAAAAATCCGATCCTTTACCCTCGCCTTGAAATCTATATGAATCAGCCTAGCTCAATCATCAAATCAAAGGTGCGAAAATTCTTCTCATCGTGTCCCACATATCAAAAAAAATGTACGAGTAACTTTGTTGTAGCTCGGGAACATATTCACCAAGCCTAGGGCATAATTCTATCATTTGTAGTGCATTTTCTTGACAAATTACACACCATATTTTGGGAACCTCACTAGGCCATTCCACAGCCTTAATCAAACTTCGTCCTCCAACCACAAGATAGTTATTATATATAGGAAATGGATCCTTGTGATGCCCTTCGACTTTACAATGTGTGCACCATACTCCTCTCGCTCACATCCTTTTCATTTTCTTTTTCAAAGATTTTTTTATATGTAAGTGTAACGAAGCTAAATTAATTTGGATTTGCTAAGCCCCAACCTATGTGGCTGGTACGGGTGAGGCTTACAACTTCATCGTGATCTCCACAGTCTTCAACCTATGTCACAATATTTTTTTCAGGGCTTTAAGGAATGGCACGATGTGGAAACATCATATCAATGAACCATTTTTTGTGCTACGTGTCATCGATAGTAAATATTACATCCCCGATGATGCGCTTCAATTGTTGATCCGACTCCCATACATGTTTATTCACTTATTGTTGGATCTCCTTTAATTCGGTCATGCATTAAGAGTATGATTTTGGATTTTTTTAACTACTCCTTCAATGTGGTTTTAATCTTTTCAATCATCGCATTAGGTTTTATTTCCATGTGCCTCATGTACCAATCCAACTCATGTTCTTCAAATGCAATAGAAAGATGTAATTTCTTAACATTATTATTATTGATATACGATTATCCACACAACATTTGCAATGAACAAAAATTGGTCAACATCTTCATTTCCAACACCCTTGAGAAATTATAAAACTTTATGGAAGTAGCTAGATCGACTTCTCCCGGTGGAGGTGGAGGTGGAGGTGTGAGATGAATTTGGACGTGGAGTGGATGGAATCTAAACTATGGCCAACGACCCCGGTAAATAATTTGATCCTCGTAATCCCTCTTATTTTCGGCGCGTGATTCACCAAAGCTACTTGTTTAGACCCCTTAGCACTCGTCATATTTACCTTTAAGAGGGTTGTAAACAAAACCTTCTTCTAGTTCTACCCCGTCATTTTTTTTTGTTGCGCGTAGCCGGCCTCTTCGGGACATTCACTCAATGTCGATGCACATAGTACCCTTTTCACATAAAATCATTTTTAGTCCATAGTTTCAATGAGCGAAAAAAATTACCTCTAAGGCCCTTGAAAAATCTCATTTCACTTCGTAATATGATACAAAAGTATTAATAGAAAATATAGTCACAAACCCACCGAAAATTCTATCAATCCAATAACCTATTGCACGGGTAATTTTGTTGCTAGATTTCTCCAACTACTATGTTGGAAATGTTTTCATTGATGGAAAATTAGATGACAAAGGAGAAACACTTGAAACATCAACGAAGAAGCAGAGGAAAGAAAAAAGAGAGGTAGCAGAGACAGCAAAAAGATAAGTAAGGAGAAGCATCAGTCAAAGAAGTAGTAGAGGCAGCAAAGAGAGCATAAGACAAGTAGCAAAGGCAGTAAAGAGAGCAACAGAGATAGCAAAGAAGCAGAGAGGTAGCAAGGCAGCATAGAAGGAACAAAGGCAGCAGGAGACAGATGAGGTGGTGCTGCAGAGCAGTGAGGATATTAGTATCAAATGAAGGTAATTGAATTGCTTGGGGATGAGTTGGAGCATTGCCTAAATGGTAAGGAAACCATGAAGTGATCGAAGAAACTAATAATGAGCAAAGGCACAGCGAAGAACAGAGGCAGAGGCTGCGAATATAGAGGCAGAGCCGTTATCATGGCAATGGAGGCAGAAAAGACAAAGACATACAAAGGAGGCAGCAAAGAAGAAGACTGTTGAAATGTAACAGTCAAAACAACGGCAGAGACAGAGAAAGAAGCACAGCGAAGGCAAAGGCAGATGCAGAGGCAGCGAACATAGACGCGTTTTTTTAATGGAATGGAACCATGTGCAAACATACATAATATTCCGGGAATCGTACAACCCAAGCGGCAAGTATATATACTTATACAAACAAATTCTGAGAATCGCCTAACCCCACTGGAAGATACACTAAATATTAGAGCAGCAAAGGATACATATATATAATTCCGGGAATCATAACCCAAGCGGCAATGTATGTATATATAAAACCTTATTCCGGGAATCATTACCCAGCTGGGCGTTATATATATATAAAAATAAATTCCGAGAATCGCCTACCCCGCTGGAGGATACTCTAAAGCTGGAACAAAAAAGCATATATATATATATGCAGCACAATACATATATATGCAGCGCATTACATATTTCACAAAGGTCCAAAGTTTATATATATTAATTCATATGGAGCGCTTTATGATCAAAGAATCAAAGTATCATAAGGTGGGACCCTTTCCCAATCGCATTGGAGATTATAAGGGCAGTGGAACATATATACAGAAAATTGCGATTGCGATGAAGTTCGGACTCGATGGGTATATAAACTACAATTTATATATACCTTGAGTTCCGGTGAACAGTGACTGATCGCATCGGAAAAATGTGGAATATCGGAACATGCTACAAAGGGTTGCGATTGCGATTGAAGCCCGAACCAGATGGGCTTATAAACCATGAGTAACAAGTATTTGAAGTCCGGCCTAATCGCATCGGAGCATGACAATAAAGGATTGCGATTGCGATTGAGTTCCGGACCCGATGGGTCTATAAGTTATGACTTTATATGTTTGAGTTACGGTCTAATCGCATTAGCACTGGTCAATCGCATCGGAGTGAAAGTGTGGTAGCGGAGCATGACAATGCAATTTGCGATTGCGATTAATCGCAATCGGAAGTAATCAAAGAGTGATACATCGCATCGGAGCAACTCAATGGAAGTCGCGATTGTGATTAATCGCAATCGGAAACATTTGCAAGGAGTTTCATCGCATCGGAGAAGGAGTCATCGCATCGCATCGAATTGGAGGCAGCTCATCGCATCGGCGGATAGTCAAAGATCGGCAAGTGGGCCCGAAAGGTTGTTTCCTATGTTAAATAGGTCTATTATTATATCGCTGGAAGTTACATAAGAAAGGGTTCATATACATTAAAGTGCAAAGAAAGGAGTTTAATTATCATAATACATTGAAGAGAGGGCGACATTATTAAAGCGCTGTATTATAAAAGGACCATGGATATGATACGCGTTGGTTGAAACTGCCCAGCAATTATATTAAAAAGGGGCGCTGTTAGATATATAAAATGATTGTTACGACTATATTGAAATATGTCGCGTGGCCTATGGACCCACGGGCCTTAGCTTAAGGTGGAGGGCGATTGTTAATGTAAAACGATTGCGATGTGTGCAATCGCATCGGGCCATAAAACAAAGGTCGTGATGTATGTATGTTCCGCTTGCGGAACTCGCCACATCAACAAGACACTTGCTATGTATAGAGCGTTGGAATTTGTCCAGAATTACAGTCAGCAGTTTCATATATATATATAAAGCGCTGATATAAAAATAAAAAAATGCAGTTCATAAATTCAGGAGTTACGCAGCAGCCATAAACAGAAAGGCATACAGAGGAGAGAAAGGGACAAACACAGTCAAAGAAAAGACAAATGCGCAGCGATCCAAAAGGCTGTATGAGTGAGCTGGAGCTCTCATTGTAATTAAATGTAATATTTTAATTGGTTTATATTGTTTGTGATGCATTGGCAAGTCTCTGGAGGAAAACAAAGCTCCCACTGTAATATTGAAATTAATGCATGTTGTTATATTTTCTGAATGAGCGGATAAAAGAGATGAGAAGGCAGAAGGCAAAGAGACATGGCTGTCCATTTCAAATTCCCAATAGAATACAAACAGCCATGAAGCTAGTTTGTATAAAATAGGATAATATCCAAGGGGAGAAGGTTAACGAAAACAAAATGAGAGAAGAAGAGAGTGTGCAGTAGAATTAAAGAGAGTTGAAGAGAATAAGAAAGATGCAAAAGGTCATAGAGTGTGAATATAGAGAATGCAGAGTATGAAGAATTGAGGAGAAAAGACAAGAAGAAGGAGGAGATGACCAGAGAAGAAGAAGGGGTTGAGCAGAGATGATGCAGGTCTGATATGAGAATTGATGAATAGCAGAGAAGATGGTACAAAATAGAGCTGATATCCAAGGTAAATCAGCAAGTGTGTTTCTTTTGAAAGAGTAAGGAAGTTGGAGCTTCCCTATCAAGTTGTAGCTTGATAGATGTCAGTTGTAGCTGACTGAGGTAGGAACTTCCTGTAGGTTGGTGCCTGCAGAAAATTGATGGGAGTTGGAGCTTCCTTGCAAGTTGTAGCTTGCAAAATTGAGGTTGGTGCCTCCTATAGGTCGATGCCTACAGAAAAATAGTGGTGAGAGGGAGTTGGAGCTTGCCTTTGCATCACAACAATAATAAGATGTGGTTTTCTCCCTTTATGGGTTTCCACTTATATCTGGTGTCTATGTGTTGATATGGTATATCTATTCTACTAATACTTGCTGCTAACATATTAAGACTGCTGGTACATTATCTAATCTGCTCATTAATTGCTGCTCACAAATAAATATTGCTCACACATTATGTTGATCATTAAATGAAGGTGTTAATAAAGTATAATAAGTTTTAAGGGAAAATTTATAAAAGAACATGAACTTGTTAAACTGATTCACATCCCCCCCACTCAGTTTAACTAAGGGTTCAACATACCGACTCTTAGCAGATTCCACTTGGTGATCATGGCATCCTTTGCACAGGTCTAAAAATCAGTCAGATGAGATCACCACTCTTGAAAATCACTCGCAAAGGAGGCAATGGAAATTTCATGGACCTTTGTATAGATATACCTTTTCTCCCAATCCTCAACAGATAATTTAGGGTTTCGGTTTTCTTGGATTGCAAATTCGTGGTCCTTCGTATGAATCCAATGTTGTAGTTCGTTCTTCATCAGATGCCACAACATCAGATCTCCCTAAAACAGATCTAGGTGCCGACAATAGAACCATTTGTTGGCTTGAGGGGTCCTCACTGAGGTTCAAAATGTTCTGCGCAACCAACAAAATGCTCCAACCACTGGACCTTTTCGAAATGATTTACTTGCATAGAAAAAAGTCTCACTCGAAGCAATATGGGGGGGGGGGGGGGTGTTGGAACTAGGTTTGTGCACCCCGAGGGAGCGTTTTCATGTTTGTTTTACCCTTACTTGTCATATTTAATGCTTATTTTTCTGCACGAGACTTCACAAGAAACCATATCTAAGCGCAGAAAATAACCCTTAACCGATACACCTAAACATATTATTATATCTCAGTCAAATATATCTTATCATAGAAGAAACGATACTCGCTCAATCACATATAAAGTTCTAGTAAAATCCTTAACGCAAAATTAATCGTTTCAAAAACACAGATATATTTTCATAAATACTTAACTCAGATAAATATGCATTCAATAGAAACAAATTAACAAGTAAGCAACATGATCATGCATAACATATAAATTGCAACAGATTTCGCCAAAACTTCTTCCTTATTGATTAGTATTTATTCTAGTACAATCCCTTTCATCTGTGCACTTAATAACCTACAGGAGGCTACAACCTACAGGAGGATCTTACCTCACCCAGCTTCAACAAGAATTTTATCAAGCTACAACTTGAAAGGAGACTACAATTCCCTCACTCACCATGAAAATAAAATGTTGATTTACTTATATATCAGCTCTATTATCCTCCTTCACTACTTCCTTTTTTGCCTTCATTTCTTCTTCATATCAGCTCTTGATGAACACAACATCTCTATCAGCTCTCTCTGATTCTTCCACTCTCTAACCTTCCTATGCACATTGATATTTCATCTTTTTATACAGATAACTCCTGAATGTTTTCATTCAATAAGAAATACGAAGTGAAAAGGATTGATTCTATGCCTTCCACCCATTCATTTCCTCACACTTCAGTTCAAGTTATTACATCAACAAAAATACAGAAATAATCATTTCAGCACTCATTGGAGTTTTTCCTATGCCTACAAAGACATGCCTTTGCATCACATACAATAAAAATTAATAAATATATTTACAGTTACACCAATATTTCACTCATCCCTTTCAACTCTTGGATCGTTGTGCCTTAGTACTTTCTGTTGTTGTCATTGTCCTTTATCTTTCTGCTCTTATATTATAATAGTTCTACAAAAACACCTTTTTCCTAACTCGACCTAGTTGTTTCATTTCCATTAGTTCCACCATATCTCCTTTTGCCTGATTCTGCCTCTTTAGCTTGTGCCCGCAACATTTAGCCTTTACCTTTGTCTGAACACCCGACACTGCCCAGATTTTTGCAAGAGCAACTCGACCCATAGTGCTTATCTCCTCATAATCACAACATTCTGTTTTATCTGCCCTTTTCTCTGTGTTGGGTCACTTACCTGAGCCTTTCCGCCTACGTTCAGACTTTATTCATAAATCGTCGTTATACTGGACTTAAAACACATTACAATGGAACTATGAATAAACTCGCATCTGATACTCTTATCGCATTTCACATTTCGGCATTAATTTTTTTATTTCGTTCTATATTTCTCTTCCATTCTCCAATGCAATTTATCAAAGGGAAACCTTATACCTCCAGATTTAAAATCCTTTAGAATTTTTCTCTGAAACTACATCACATCTGGTACTCTTATCACATTTCGCATTTTAGCATTGTTCTTGTGTGTTATTCCTCTTGAGCTTTGCAATTTGTGATATCCAATTGGGTCCCATGTCGGAGTTTAAATCCTTTAGTATTTGGCTTTGAAGCATATCACATGAAGGTTCTTTACCGCAATTCACATTTAGGTGTTTCAATGTGGTTTATGAGTGTTATCCCTTCTAAGATTTGCATCTTGTGATATGCGATAAAGGGCTTGGGTCCTACCATGGATGGTACGTCACTGACACATCATCATGCCACATGACCTAGCCCTGTCATCAAAATTTTATTGCGATTTGTCGTCACCTGCCACATCAGCTTGCCATGTCACGGCCTATGTTACCACCATGTCATCTAGCAACGTCATTATATCACACTTCGTAGTTTATGTGATTTCTGTGTTTATTTGATATTCCTCCTACTTCCATTGCGATATCAGATCCGCTACATTGTTCTGAACTTGAATTTACACGAATCGACCCTTGACCTGCACTGTTTTGAATGCATATACCAGCCCAACTCTTGAACTATTTCAAACATAGATTGCACAACTTGACCCACTTGTTCACTCCTTTTCTTCTTACTGCATGCATTCATGGCTCAACCCTAAGCTCGTTTATTACTTGTTTTATTTGCTGCACACTTTTCCTTTTCTTATTGTTCCGAATGTGAATAGCCTGACATGACCCTACACTACACAATATTCTTTTTTCCTGCATAATTCTTCTCTTTTTCCTCTTTTGTCACTCCTCTCTTCTTCTTTACCTTATATAACGATTCTAATGCCGCTCCTTGACTCATTTTTGCATAATTTTTCTCCTTTACCTCTTTTCTTCTCCTCCAACCTTCTTTTCCTTATTTCTCCTTTATACTCTAGTTAATCCTGATATTCTTCTTTGTCCTCAATGATAATTTTGTTGCTTCTCCTTTCTGCTCCTTGGCTATTAATGAAAATATTTCCAACAGTCTCCCCCTTTTGCATTGATGGCAACACATCCTCGCCTTTTCATTCTGAGAGGTGTCTTTCTTCCTATGCTTGAATTTCCTCCCCCTTTAACATCAATGTCAAATGGTTACACCTTTTTCTAGTGTATTTCCATCATTTCATTACTAGAGTTATGCATAAGCATTCTTGATTTTGTCCACATACCTGACTAGGAATGCTACTCCATATGATGCATAAGAAATGTCGGGATAACCCTTTGAAAATCATCGAGATTTCATGAATATACATACTCCATCATTGTATTACTAATTTCTGATGTTCTTTCCAGGATTTTAGTTGTTATTATTCCAAGGAACTCTTCGTAGACAACTTTTATGGGAACATTTTATGAACTGCTCTCCCCCTGGGATGTTGCTTCTTATCTATCACTAGATGGATATATGTGTTGATTCCTAGAGAAGCTCCCCCTTTGACTATGATTGATTCATAATGCCATTAAAGTAACATGCTCCCCCTTTTTCTTCTTCTTCCATAATTTGTTGAGGTTCCTCATAATGTCTGCATCTCCTTTTGATTCACAGTTTCGTCTGATTTGATTTGGTTCCATCATCTGTCTAGAACCTTTAATGTATATGGAAGCCTGCAATCATTTTCTTTGTGTCCAATCCTATGGCATACATAACATCTTATTTCAACCTAGGTACGTTTGAGCTGATGTATAGCATTTTCTGCTCCTTTTATAACCTATTTTACATTTAATAGATTTATGCCAAAATTCATTGCATGAATAAGAGTAGCCTTGGAAATGATTTATGTACCTGGTGAAAGATTTTATTTTCCATCTGCTTGTTTGAGGGGGTCCTCTCTTTTCCTGCATCTTTTGTTGGTTAAATTTGATATGCCTTGTCTTACAATGTGTTGCAGTATGTCCCATTTTATGACAAGAGAAGCATGTGATATTTTTCATAGGAGGAAAGAACCTCCTTTGAGACCTTCCAAACTTGTTCAATTCATATTCAGGAACAATTGAGATTTTTGCAACTGCTTGCTTCTTCCTCTCATTCTTTGTCTCTTGATGTTCCTACTTGTTTATGTTTGTTTCTTTACACATCAAGTTCTTGTTGGCTTCTGCTTATGTGGATCATTTTTTAGTTGCTTCATCATCCCTTTCAATGTCTTCCCTCTCTCAGTTCTCCATGGAGACAATCTCATCTCCGAGCTACTTACAAAAACTACTTGTTTCTTCTATCATTCTTCTAGCTGTAATAATCTCAGATTGATGAGAGTTATCATTTTCCTTTACTACAACTTTCACAAAAGTGATATCCTTTTTATCCTCTACCTTGGACTTACTCGTTTATCCTTCATAGCCTATCCCAGTCTTTATAAGAGGATATATTTGAGCACTTAGTATATTTTCCAACTGTCCAGAACTTTTCATTTGAGAAATATTCATAGTTAATTCAATTTGGGCCTTCTCTGATTTCTTTCTCGGGCTTACCACTTCTTCTTCCAACAACAACTTGAAACCAAAACACCAACTCCCATATATTTTCTGTAGGATACAACCCACAGGAGGATGCTACCTCAACTTTTGCAAGCTATAGCTTGTAAGGAAGATCCAACTCCCATAAAATTTCTACAGAATACAACCTACAGGAGGCCCCTACCTCAACTAGCTCCAACTAGAATTTTATCAAGTTACAACTTGAAAGGAGACTACAATCCCCTCAATCATCATGAAAATAAAATGTTGATTTACCTAGATATCAGCTCTATTATCCTTCTTCACAGAATATTTATCAGCTCTCTTTGATTCTTCCGCTCTCTAACATTCCTATGAACATTGATATTACATTTTTTATAAAGATAACTCCTCACTATTTTCATTCTACAGGGAATACCAAGAGTACATGCCTGACTCTATGCCTTCCACCCATTCGATTCCTCACACTTCAGTTCAGGTTATTACATCAACAAAAATACAAAAATAATCATTTCAACACTCATTGAAGTTTTTCCTATGCCTACGGAGACTTGCCCTTGCATCACATACAATAAAAAATAAAAAATATATTTACAATTACAACAATATTTCATTAAGCCCTTTCAGCACTTGGCTCACTATGCATTTGTCATTTTTGTTGTTGTCACTATATTTTCTGTTTCAGTTGTTATATTATAACAATTCTAGACAAACGCCTTTTTCTAGACTTGAACCAGTTGTTTTGTTTCCAATAGTGCCACCATATCTCCTTTTTCTTGACTTTTCCTCTTTTTCTCCTGCCTGCAGCATTCAACCTCCACCTTTGTCTCAATGCCCAACACTTCCCAGAGTGTTATTGAGATCGACTTGACCCATAGTGCTTATCTCCTCATAAATGCAATTTTCTGATTTCTCTTCCCTTTGCTCTGTGTCTGGTCACTTACTCAAGCCTTTCTTCCCAAATTCAGACTTTCTTCATAAACCACCATTATATTGGACTTGAAACACATTACAATGGAACTCTAAATAAAATCATATCTGATACTCTTATTGCATTTCACATTTCATTGTTTCTTTTGTTATTTGGTTCTATATTTCTCTTCCATTCTCCAATGCGGTTTCTGAAAGGGAAACCTTATACCTCTGGATTTGAAATCCTTTAAAAATTTTCTTTGAAACTACATCTCATTCGGTACTCTTATGAAATTTCTCATTTCAGCGTTGTCCTTGTGCGTTATTCCTCCATAGCTTTTTTATTTGTGATATCTGATTAGGTCCCACCACAGACTTTAAATCCTTTAGTCTTTGGCTTTGAAGTGTATCGCATCTGAGCCCTTTATCACACTTTGAATCTTGGCATTTCAACGTGGTTCATGAGTGCTATCCCTTCTGAGCTTTGCGACTTGCTATATGAGATAAAGTGTGCAGGTCCCACCGGGGGTGCAATGTTACTACCATGTCATCATGCCACGTAATCAAAATTTTATTGTGATTTGTTGTCACCTACCATGTTAGCTTGCCACGTCACTGCCATATCATGTAGCCATATCACCATATCGCACTTCGCAGTTTCTGTGATTTTTGTGTTTGTGTGATATTCCTCCTGACATTCTGATTGTGATATGTGATCCACTACACTGTTCTGAACTTGACTTTAAATGACTTGACCCTTGACCTGCACTATTCTGAACACATATACTAGCTCAAAACTTAAACTGTTTTGAACGTAGATTTTATGACTTGACCCACTTGTTCACTCCTTTTCTTATTATTGCACACATTCACAATTCGACCCTAAGCTTATTTATTACTTGTTTTCTTTGTTGTACACATACACTAGACTTGACCTTTGCTGCACACTTTTCCTTTTCTTACTATTTTGAATGTGAATAGCCCGAATAAACCCATCACTACATAGTTTTCTTCTTTGTTGCATACCATTTCTCTTTTGCCTCTTTTTCCACTACTCTCTTCTCCTTTACCTTAGAAAATGATTCTAATGATGCTCCTTTCCTCCCTTTTGCATAATGCTGCTCTTTTGCCTCTCTTTTTCTCCTACACTATACTTTTGCCTTATTTTCCTTATTTCTCCTTTATACCCACCCTATCCTGATCTGCTCCCTTGTCCTCAATGATAATTCAAATGTTGCTCATTTATGCTTCTTTTCCATCTATGACAATATTTCCAACACATGATCCTTTCTACCCAGATCGATCACAGACTTGCCCAAAACTTAGATCAAAACATTCATTAGCAGAAAAAAATCTATCGATATTCTTACTCAACTCGACTCTTACATACGTATAGTGCTTTGGGACACACATACCATGGTCTCAACCATAGTTCACAATTCGTGGCTTCCACTTTTACCTATTACAATGATAAAGGAGTTTTTCTCACCCCAAAGCCCCTTGAATTCTCTGCACAACACATTTCAACAAAATATAACCCAAAATTATAAAAAAACATTCCCTTAGGGGACCCCATTCCAAGTGGCCCCAAACACAATCTAGTGACTCGTCTCGAGTCACATTAGTCACGATTCCTGCACATTATCCTTTAGCCCGTGAATGGAATTCTTTAGTGGTTGAATGACTTATGTGCTTTGCATGGCAGTGTTCTGCTCTTCCTTGACCTATTTCTCTATAGTTGGCCCCTCGGCTGCCAGCCTAATACTCCTTTTGGTCAGTTGTAGGCTTCGGAGGGCACCATATTTATTTTTGGATAGTTGCATCGATTCCTCATCCTAAGTCTGCATTCTATTGTCAATAAAATGCTCCTGTTAGCGCAACATTTTGATCTCTTCCTCAATAGCTCGGGTTTCCTGCAAGCGGGGTAATCGCTGGGGTAGCACCAAGGTCGGTGCAGCAACCCAAATCTCATTAAATTGTTGCTCCTTAGCCCACAGATCCATATTTATTTGACATGTGATAGGGTCATCTTGGACAGAGGTCAAAATTCCCCTGGCCTCCTCTAACAATTAGTTTCAAGCCTCCACAATAATGGTGATGGTAGCAGTTGACTCTTGAACGACCTTGGCATGCTATGCGAAAATTTTTGGAGGCATCTTAGGTTGCAAATTCATGTGAAAATCATCGATTTTCTGGTTATACTATTTTGATTTTTGATCATGATGCCTCAATCGTGGCTACCAAGTTTTTCAATTTGACCATGCGCGATGTAATAGTTGGTACTATGAGTTTGGGGAGGCCTGAAGACAACTGATAAATCAGCGTTTCCAAATGCGTGAGCTAGATTTCAGCAACGTGAAACACATTATTGGCTAGCTCCTTCCCTTAAAGTGTTGAGGCAACTTGGTTCTACATTGCTCCAGTTTCCTAGAAGCCCTTATACTCTCTGTAGTGTAGATAGCCTGTGACCATCATGTGCAAAGCATGGAGCTTTCCGTTGGGGAGCCCAAGCAAATCAATCCAAACCTCAAAGATTTCGAGAATGAACATGTGTAGCTCAGAACTAGTAATTCGAAGTGTGGCACATGAGACTCAAAAGATGCAGCTTTTAGAGTTGGATGGGTGTCGAATTCTTATATCTCTCGCTTATCCTAGGGTAGGGAAAATAGAGTATAATTTGATACATGGTGAGACAATATATAACCATTTCAAGCTTCGTATTATGATTACAAGTGTTTCTTTAACATTAAAAACCCTCAATCAAAACCTAAGACAACAATGGTAAAGAGAACCCTCACATTATTTTTATCGAAGAACCTTGATAAAAGTTTATATTGAGAATTTTTTTTGAATTGATAAAATTCTAATGTATCAATTTAGACATGTGCAGCTATGACGAGAAAGGTATGAGACATGATGTAACGTCTTACATGTCTTGGGTCAAGTCCATATGAGCAGATGCACACTAAATTTCTTTAACAAATTAACCATTAAGCAGGTGTTGTCTCACTATAGACTTTCGGCATAACCCATAAAGTAATATAATGAATAAGGTATTATATTATAGATATTCCTTCCTTTAATGGAAGTAAATAAAACTCTACGAACCCACACAACAATCTTAAACATCAGAAAACGTTATCAATATGATTTTCAATAACCTACAAAAACCTTAATGGAAATTGTTAGCCAATAAATGTTGTGAAGGTTTCCTTAAAGAATATGTAAAATCCAAAGAAGGTAAGTAATCTTCTATTCCTTCAATAAAATGATAAGTAAAATGCAAACCTAGAAAAACCTCAACAAAAATAGTTAACAGAGAAACCATGAATTATGTGACGCTTGCAGCTTGAAGGATTACAGATGAAATCAACACACTTTGGAATTAAAACACCATTAATCACCATAGAAACTTAATCACGGAGGACAAATCCCTATCATGTCGCTGCAAAAACCATTGTTTGTAGAGAAACAAATAATGTCAAATGATCAGCTAGGAAGGTATCAATCCAATTGGAATGTTTCACTGTACCACTATAGCCATTCAATTAGCATAATCCATGATCCTTCCATAAGTTACATTGTCACATTGACGAGTCAAAGCATAGGAATTGTATGGTTGACACATCTGAGTAGGACCACAAACTATGATTAACAAGTGTTCCTTGGGTAAGGGGAACCTCTAGTTTAGTGGTAATATGTTTGGCTTGATTTCGTGTCTAATTCATCGTGAAAGAAAATATTAAAATACCGCAAGAGTAATATATTTATATTAACTTGAGCTCGGTTGCCACAAAAAATGGAAGATTTCAATTTTGTTTCAATGTCATCCAAGGACATATTTACTTTCATACTAGATATACAAGTCCATTTTATTTTCAAAATTTAACATGTGACTGTGAAATTACATATATACTAGGATAAACCTTTAATTACTACCCTAAAAACAAAATACATTTAAAATTTATCATAAAACATTTAAAAATGAGGAAATCTAGTCCCCTGTTTTAGCAAGTCTGTTGAGATCAATCCCAAATGATTCCTCCACGTTCTGAGGGTTCTTCGGAGCTAGTTGAATTTGCAGATCTTCAATTTGGTTTTGCAAGGCATACTCCTCATCTTCATGAATCCTCTCGCTCTTCTTTATTCTTCTGTCATGCATTTTGCAGGCATATTCTCATTGTTGTTGAAATCATTTGTGAAGATCTTTCAGACTCACCCTCAATACATAATGCTCCCACTCACAAGTACCATAATTATGTCGGGAGAAAGTGGCAAGAGGAGGACACTTCTCCCAATTCTAGTCAGACTGAACTGCCACCTTGTATGAGAGTTGGCGTTGATATCCCTACGTTTCAGAAGCCATGTTGTCTTTTTAAAAGAGATACACCAAGGGAGAACTCGAGACCAAAATAGCATGGAGGAGCAAAGGCCAAGACTAGGGAAAATTTGAAGGATGGAACTTTATCTTGAAGTTTAGAGAACTTGGTGAATATTTTAGTCCATCCTATGTAATCTATAAAATGTTTGACAATATTTTTGTAAAAATATTCAAATTTCTAATAATTTTATAAAATATCTATATAAAATTTTGGCGATTTTTAAGGTGAAATAATTTTAGACTATAAAATTTGGGCGAATAATTTTTAGAAAAAATGGAAATTAGCGAATTAGCGCACCTGCAAATATTAACCCCTAAAATTCTCCCTAGCTGGGACCCAAGTGCTAGTGACGAGGGAAAGTAACCAAATTTAATCCACAACACTGACATGGCGTCGTGGAGGAGCAAAGACCCAAATTGAGACAAAGGAACTATAAACAATGACCCAATTGGCACCACTTTGCTCTAAATCCCCCAACAGCACAACAAAGGATCCCTAGAAATAATTTGATTTGTAATTAAATCTAGCGAAGGGCACAAATAAAACAGGAGAATAGACCCAAATTGACACAAAGAAACTACAAACAATCAACGAATTGGAACCACAATGCCTACAATCTAGAAATAGCACAACACATGACCCCCGACAATAATTACATCAAAAATTAACTCCATCAAATGACACACACTAGATAGGAACTCAATTGCAATTAACACAAACCGAGGAGCTAATGACACAATTGTCAGAGAGGAGAACCAATAACCCAATTGGATCCACAATGACCAGATGGATCTGAGGAGTAACAAAGACCCAAATTGACACAAAGGAACAAAAATAGAGACCAAATTGACACCACCTCACCCCAAAGCACACAATAGCATGTAACACGATCCACTAGAATTATTTATTCAGAAATTAACTCAGTAAAATAACACTCACCATACTGTAATTCTCCGACAATTAACTCTACTGAGGGGCAGCACTCAACTGCTAGAATTTCCCACAAACAATTCCAACTTTGCTAGAGAATCCTTCTAGCCACAAACTTCAGATTAAAGTTCTTTATCGTGCAAAATTACAGTCCTTTATTCCCCAATTTATAGAAGTTATTGAGCCAAGATATTTCATACATGCCTTTGCGGTCCCAATCTCCTTGCATAATTATCTTGAAGCTTGAAATGACTCCCACCTTATGAAAATTAACTATTCCTCGCAAGAGCCATCATCTCCAGTCCATAGAAATTAAATGTGGCTCACGATTTGAGAGTTATCACATGAAGTTGGTTTGCATAAGGTGGCAACACCCAAAGTTCTCACACTTATTCCTTTCACCTCACCAAGTGTCCTCGGTTGTTGAGATATGCAACCACTATTTGAGAGTGAGGTAAGGATTATGCACGAGAGTTTCCACATGAAGAGGATGATGGAACGACATAGAGGATGTTGGATGTGATCGGGGAAGTGATAGAGGAAGGAGGAGAGGGGGGAGGAGGAAGGGCGAAATGAGTGGATGTATGAGGTGGAAAAAAACAAGAATTCAGAAAGTGTAAAGTGATAAGGGAGGAGAGGGGGAGGGGAACAAAGGGGGAGGGAACAAAGGGAGACATGTGTAATTCACCCCAAGGGATAGCGGTAGCATAGGATTTTATAATTTTTAACTCCAAGATGCAAGTCTTTTGATTCTGATATTTTGTATAGGAGGAGAGTTTTATATTCGAAATTAGGGCTTCCATTCTCAGGTTTAGGGGATAGGAAGGTAGCTTTCAATTCCATTTACATGCTTGCAACTTTACTTCATTTGGCATGCCAAATTGCCTTGCAATACATCTGTCTCCTTATTAAGACTTCTTAAGATATGAAAGAACTGCATATGGCCAAAGTAATGGAACAAGTTAGGGGTCTCTTCAGTATTTGATTTAACTTATTTTTTTGGGCTCCAATGTTTGTGTTCATATGTTCAGATCCTTGATTCTTTTTTGTTGAGCTAAAGTGAAGCTGAAATACAACCCATAGGCTTCTTCTTGGTTATTTGTCTTGCTACCCAATCCCCAAACATACTGTTGAAAAATTATTATATTGAAATGAATGAGAATCCCTCCCCATCCTACCACCCCAAAAGACCATAAATTTTTAAAAAAGAAATATAATAAATATTATAATCAAGTCCTTCGAAATCTACCTAAAAATATGTTTAAAGTTTCGAGTAGACTTGGAGTGGATACAATACAATGCTTTTGCAATACAAAAAGAAAACTATATGAAACTTAAACAATGTATTCATGTAATGTATACATTGTGACACGTAGCGATGGTTCAAGTCTTATTTTCTTTCAAACTAACACTTAGGAATATTCACTGAGGAAAATATTGTCTCTACACAATTTAGGAGATGGAATTTCGGGTTAAAAATGTATTTATGTGATGGATACATTGTGGATGGGCAAGAATGGTTTAAGTGAGGGTTCAATTCTCGTTTGCTCTCAAAATAACATTATGGAATATTCACTAGGAAAATATTGTCTTTGCATGATTTAGCTTATAGAACAAACATTTCTACACTTACCAAGAACAATACGTTGTTACACATATAAAGGACTATATGTCAACATGACAATACGTGTTTGCGGGTATGTAATGCAGAGGTATATTATACTAAAAAAAAATAGTAATTTATATTACATAATACGTAATTTATTTTATGTTTTATTAGCATGTAATAGTTAAAATAAAAATATATTAATTAAAAAAAATCAACATTTTCACTTTTCTATTTCAATGTTAATTATATATATAATTTTTGGGGAAAGATTTGTAATTTATTTATTTTTATTTAGTATATCTTAATATTTTAATGTATAAAATATAGATGATAAATAAAATATTTTAATATCAACTCTTTCTTTTTATATATATTTTTTCTTAAACGAATTTTGAAAAAATTATAACTATTTATTTTCAAAATAAAATAAAAATATACTATTTTAAATATGAATAACACGAATAATAAATATATAATATCAATTAATTAATTAGCAGTAGGGAAACTAATATTCCTATGGTTGCTTCACAAAAATTGTCCATAAGCCATCATACACACGGACAAGTCGTGATTGGCAACTCGACGTGTCTCGCACAAGTGAACAAGATCTTCTCCCTCTATTTTTTCCAATGAAGCACTCCAAGTAATGAGAAGATTTCCAAATGCCATAACACCTTGGTCTCTTTCTTTCTCAGGAAAGAAAAGAAAATTATATACAGAGGTAGAGTTTATATTTTTTCTACTTCCAAATATAATATAACTGTGGCATGTATAAGCGTGGACAAAGGTTAAAAATTCCTGGGTCTTTGCCATTAATTGGCGGCCATTTATAACGCTGATCCAGGAGAGGGATCGTCATCGAATCATTCGATAGGGTTTACTTCAAGTTCAAGTACGTGTGTTTGAGAACGTGGAAGCAGCAGCTGATAGAGGTGTCGAAAGAATGCAAGCCCGGGGGACCAACAGAAAGAAAATCTGAACACATTGAATCGTCCTGCTCCTCAACATCTCCGCCCTAGCTATCGGTTCAACTGAATCGCCTTTGTTGACATTGTCTTTACACTGAGCTTAACATATTTTGAATTAAAACCATAATTAATTTCTTTTGTTTCTAGATTGGTTAGAGAAATAGGTATGGGCCAATCTCATATTCATATGACAAATTTAAATACAGAGCATAATCCTTACATTGAGCTTGCCAAATAAACTGCGTTAATTTTTTTTAAAATATAAAAATCATTGATTTATTTTAAAAAGTAAATTAATTATTTAATTTATAAAATGAACTATATTATAAAATTCATTTTATTGAAACATAATTGACATTCAATTTTCTTTAAGCCATGCTATGTATTTAGAAAAAATAAATGTTATAATATTCATCTTCAAAAAAGGAAAGGTAAATTTTGTAATCTAATATTTTTTTTAAATAAAATATTCTGGTGAACATTTATTATAGGAAAAAAACAAAGAATAATATACATTTTTGATTAATTTTAATAAAAGAATTATTAAATGTATTTTGAAAAAGAAATGTAATTCTTTTCTCGTTCAATTTAGAGTTAATTTTAGAGTTAATAAGTGTTTTCTTAAAACTAAAAGTCTCTAAATAAAAGAAAATATCACCTATAATGGGTATATAATCACCACATGTTGCAAAAGAAATTAGATAAGGGATTAGCATAGGAAAGAGAGTAGCATAGGAAAGAGTAGCGTAGAAGAAAGAAGATGTTGTAGAGAAGTAGTCATCGTGAAGTAATGAAACACAAATTCTGCTTCCATGGAAGGAGGTCATGGAGGTTTCAAATATATTGATGATAAGAGTGATCAACAAGTAGACACCCCACAAATGTTGGGAAGATGCACGGAAGAGGTAGTTCCAAGCGATTAACCCTCCTGTATCGCCAAATTATCATCAATACACATATGTAAACCAACATAATTTGTTCACATATATAAAAAAAATTGTTACGGATATTGAAATATGAAATTGGAGGTGAATATCCTTTGGTTATTGATAATCCTCCGAAACAAAAGAAGGAAGAAAAAACATTTATGAAAACAAAAAGGGGAAGATTACGAAAAAAATGGTAGCACCACCTTTTAAAAAGGTCTTCAATGTGGTACCAATGAAAGATACAATGATCATGGATATGGTTTATCTAGATCTTGATGTAATTGGAAGATAATCAAATCATTATAACTGTATGTGGAGGTATGGAAATGTACAAAAAATGAAAGTGTTTTTTCTCTTGTGGATAAATGGAAAAATAGAACCTCGTTCCCCACAGAAGACAGTTAAGCTTCTATTCATGATAACATTCATCTCCATTATAGGTTGGTATCACCTAAACAATGTGCTCGTTATAAACCTGGAACATGATAGTAAAATTTTAGCATAAAATCGAATAGAAAAAGAGAGGATTAATAACTTAACCTTTTAAGAGATTGATGTCTCAAATTCACTTAAAATTTACCATTTAAAAAAATAAATTATGCGCGATGCATTCGAACCATTCAGCTCGCACCGTTTGCGTTGCTGCCTGTAAATTTACAAGCCTCACCGTGAATGATATTAATGGAAACCGCAATGGATTTTGGTGAGGTACCGAGAAAACGTGCATCACTTTAACAATCAAATAGTGCGGTGCGTGTCGGTTTTCTACCGCACTAACCATATAAAATTTTTAAAAATTGCACACTATGTAGGACCGTATGGCGATGTGGTCATTTACTCGACAACACCAAGAGTTATGTATGGCTATCGAGCAGTGCGTTGACCAAAATAACCTCCCTGGGGCAGCCAGTTCTGTAAACGCACCGCACAAAAAATATTTTCTATTTGTGCAGTGCGTGAAGTTTTTTCATGCACACCGTGGGTGGTGCATGATAAAATAGGTACGCACTAGTAGTGGTATGTGACTACTTTTTTGGGTGTACCAAATGTTTTTTTTTTTCATTAAAAACTATATGTGTGTGTGTGTGTGTGTGTGTGTAAATACATTTTTCATTTAATAAAAAAAATGTATTTAATATGTGAATCATTAAGCGACATCAACGGAGAGAGGAAAGGGAAAAATACGAGCATATGGAGGACCATTATAACATGATTCAGCAGTGGGAGGCATGGAAGAGGGAGAGAATTTTTTACCCTCTCCCTATTACAACATTCACCCAGTTTCTCTTAAGGGAGGTAGGTCTCCTTAAGTTGTACGAGGAGGCTACATCCTTGAAGCGGAACAATGGGTTATTGGCATAGTTGATCTAAAAATGGGATTCCCACTGACAGGCTTTCCGAGTCGGTCTTTGGAAGTGGAACAATCCCACTAATGAGGACATTTATTTTATTACTGGCCTATCTAAGAGAGGTCAAGATTTTCCCCAGTCCTAGATGTCCCCATCGGTTATGCAGCAGGGAGTTAGTTGGCGTGCTCCCAGAGATACATTAGGGATGATATACTTTCTCCTACATATTTGTAGGTGTCTGGTGGTCAGTGAAGCATTGCTTCGTTTGGTCCATAGGAGTTGAGGTGCCTCTCACTACTACTGGCGACCATTGCACACTATACTAGTGATGGGTAGAGCATTAATTGCCCGTTTTTTATTTTATGTTGATTCTTTATTCCAGATGCCACAACTTGTGAGATGGTCTGCCATTTTTTTACGATAGTTCTTTATATCATTAGATAGATGTCGTTCTTAGGCACATGTGAGGTTAACCTTCCATTTTGCTTCGGAGTTATTTTTCTTATTTTTTGAAAGGTTTCCAAAGAAGAGGGCTACTTTTGTTCTGCAACCTCGTAGGAAGATGTTACATGTACGGATGCAAATGTGGGGCTAGATGATGCCCAACAGGGGCCTATCCCACTATTCGGCCAAGATTTATAGCGATGCCCTAGAACTACTAGCAAGTGTTTATGATCAAATGTTCGTGATGATGTCGTGTCCATACGCGGGTTTGGATTGGCGAGGGTGTAGCGACATACTCTTCAAATAGGATGAGCCACCGGATGATAGAGGTAATATTAGTGTTTTCTTTAAATTAATATAGTTTCATTTTATTATCTTTATTAATTAATTAAAATAAAATTTATTCTAACACATTCTTTAACATGTTTTATTAAATTGTTTAATGAAATTGTCTAATTATTTTTGTGTACTATATATTTTGTAGATATTAGCACATTATTTGCAGTCATGATTCCACCCCACATTGGTGTTCCTATAGATCATGGAGAGGAGATAGAATAGGCGGCGGATCATGGGGACATGCCTAGTCCTCGGGTGTAGATACCCATGGGGATGCGACATAGGGTGGACATCCAATTCGGGATGAAGTTGGGTGACCGACTGTGTGGAATCCTGGTTGATGAGGGAATCTTCCCTAATATGATCAGAGAGATTGAGACTGATCGTAGGCTCACAGATCTCTAGAGAGACATGCTCGCGATATAATGACCCTTATGTGTCATATCGCTGGAGCTTCCAGGCTACTGTTGCCTAGGAGGGATAGGCGTCATGGAGATGTGTGACAAAGAATTTCATCGAATGATGATGATTCTGAGGGGATTGATCAACGTTATATTACTCCATGTCTTCCTCCTTCAACTCGCACCTAATATGAGTAGCTAACATCAACTCTTGATTAGCAAGCATCTTCTGAGTAGGCACCATCTCAGCGGGCACCTAGTCTGAGTAGACATGACCATCGACTGATCATGCACATGATCTTGATCATGGATGTCCATCTGAGAAGGCACTGCTAAGGGGTAAAATTCTTGGGCGGTAGTTGATAGATATCCCTCTCAGGGATTTTTGGTGCCTGAGGAATATTTTCAGATTAGCTATAAACTTACAAAGACATTGCACAAAAGTTCATACTAATGAATAATTGACAAAACGATATATTAAATGATTACCTCTTTGTGGAAAATAGATCTTATGGATAGAATTAAGTGACGTGGTATAATTCCTTCCTCACTGGATCCAAATCTAGATCCTGCAACCAAACAAATCACCCATTTAGTTTTCACAGTGGTATTTCTTTCTAAAAATTAAACAAGTATATAATCGACATTTAACTATGCAAATATGAGTCATTTATCATGCTTCATAGACAAATGAACAAAAAATGTGAAAATGAAACATAAAATGGAAAAAATAGATACAATTCTATTGATTTATAAGAAGGAGGATTACAACTTTTGGTTGTACCAAGCCCTCCTCTGTCTTCCAAATCCTCTCTCTCTTTCTCTATCTCTGAGTGTTATGATGCTTGGGCTAAGATTCCTCAGTGAAACTTTCCAATCCTTAATACCCGCACTCAACAATGAATTTCTGCTCTACATATGATCAAACCTTTGACCTTTGAGCAAGAGTCCAAACCTCCATTTTATAGGAAATGGAGAGGAAAAACCTTTCCAATCCTTTCAATCAACTCAACTTGGGAAAGATATTGATGTTTCCTTACCTATCCTTGCTTTTACCTTCTATAGGAGTTCAGATGTGTTTAGAAATATATAATAAAAGGTTTATACCATAATTTTTTGCTTTTGAACTATCTCTTTCTGACAAAAAGTAGGAAATGTCAGTCATCTTCCGCGGGATATTTCCCTTTTCACATTCAAACATGGATAATGCTACCCCTTAGGAAAGACAGAGCTTTAACCTAGGCACTAATGCTCCCTTTGCATGGCTGGGATGCATTATAACTCGACCTAGCTGTCTCTAGGGGTGCGTTACCTTGGAAAAATGGGTCTTTGTCTAGGTCATTTTCTTCCTTCCATGTTACCTTCTCCCCTGAGCTGATGAGGAGGTAATTTTCCTTGTAACAGATGCCCTGTAAAGTGTGAGGTTAGAGGCGAAGACAATGGCCGAAATAATTTAAAATATATAGTAGAGCGAGAGGTGTTGGAAGACCAAGGAAAACATGAAACAAAAACATATGTTAGAAATATAAGTATATGTCCTGAGTCGGGTATTTTCCACGCTCAATAGTTGTATCAAAATGATTTATCTAAGAAGAGATACGACCAGTGCGTCCACCAATAAGTGGAATCTTGTGTCATGACATGATCAATCTGATAAGATTTCTCCGAAAATAATATCTCAACTTGGGAGAGGAAACACAACTGAAATGTTGTAAGCCTAAACTCAAGGTCTTGGTCGCCACTTAAATAAACTGCATATCTCCACACATGTGAATGAAGGAGTTATAGTCAAACATGCTGGAAATTATCTGATTTCCAGTCAATAATGAAAACTGTTAACAGACGCAAGGGTTGCCACTGATAAGGATGATGGTTCCCAAGATGGATAATACAATCTAGCGAGCGTGAATAAAAGGAGTTGATGTTGAAAACTCGTAGAATCATTCAACTAGGAGCCAATAATGAGAACCCCCAATTAAACACAAGGTAACTGGCCACTAAGGTCTGCAAGCACCTGGGTATTGCTGTGTTTGTGGATCAACGTGCTAGATAAGATGTTGAAGTTGATAGGAAGAGATCTATTGAAATGCAAGCACTTAGGCATCCTATATCAGTCGACACGAAATACAAAAAGATGATTTTGTTTTGAAGATAGTCAAGAGAAAATGGGAGTAACTAATGACGACATATGATTTCTGGTATATGATGGCTTGGCTAATACAGGAAGCAGTGGATACCGAGATCCTCTTGAATAATATAAGGCATAGTAACAGGGTACCAGGCATCATAGGCTTAATGAACACTAAAGAGTGTCAAGATTCACCAATGCAGGGGCATCAGTATACTAAGGCTAAACTCATAGATGTATGGTTCAACTAATTGTGAGTGAATTTTCTGGGAAGTGCCATGTTCAATATTTTTTGCTGCCAAATTGAACTTCAGAGTATAACAAAATAAGTATCCACTTTGTCCAAATTTTTCCTCGTCCGATTAAGTTTAACGTGTCTAGACACGTAAGCTCGGTGACCTTTTCATATTTAGGGAGTCTAAAAAACATCGTAAAAGACAACTCAAAGGGGTACCTTTGTCATGTTTGATAACCGGGCCATGAAGGGAGAATAGTAAGCCTGACACAGTTCATTTTCCGTAAGTTAGTCCATTGAACCCAGATAAAGTGATAAACCTATGTTCACTGGACATCTTCCTCATTTTGTTATGAGTATGAGGATATGGAGTAAACTCAATATTATTCATGAATTTTTAGCGAGTCAGACGAAGAAAAAATCGATGCTCTCCATGAAATTTTAACGAGTCTGATGGAGAGAAACTCAGTTACTTTTTCATTTTTTTAATGAGCTAGAAAAATATGGAGAATAATGGCTCATATTTCTTCATTGTGGTAGTTTAATGAGCCCGACGAAGGAAACTCAGGGTTTTTTAAGTTTTAAGAGCTAGAAAAATTCCTTAAAAAGAAAGTTCATTGCTTCTTTACGTAAGTTTAATGAACCCGAAGAAGAGAACTCGATGTTTTTTGAATTGAAAAGCGAGAAAAATACCATAAAAATAATGCTTGTTTCTTGTTTGTGTAAGTTTAATGAGCCTAAAGAAGATAACTAAAGGTTTTTCGGTTTAACGAGCGAGAAAAATACCATAAAAAGAGTGCTCGAAATTTCTTAATCTCTTTCTCATCAATAGAAGGATCTATGATGGGAATTTTCTCATAAGACCAAGTAAAATCATTGCGGAACTCCTTGAAAAGGGATGTGAAGCATGCAATTTCCTCGTGACTGCAATCGGCTGCAATACGTATATTTTCCACGCTACTCATTTTGACCAAGATATCGATGAGCATATTCTTCGAAATATTTCCCATGTTCCCTTCCACATCGATAGTTCAAACAGTCGTGTAAACGGATGGAATGATCTTAGGTGGGTTAAAAGATGAGATTTGAATAGTGGTCATGTGTGAATCAAACATCGAAGCGCGATGATGAAACTCTCCCCAAGGCTGTTCCTCTAGAAACATGATCTCTCGAATAGCTTCGTCCATAGGTAGGACTTCATTGAGGAGATCCTTAGAAGGAACTGTGATGGGCGAGAGGGTGGTACCATTGGTTAAAAACAAAGCAATGGAGGGTTTAGATGCTAATTGGATGGCTTGATAAGCCAACTCAGTTGGAGATGTGGCATCTGATCTACGTAGGAATCAATTTTTGAAGGCGCCGGTAGGATCCATGGATCGATGGAGCCATCCAAAATGGTGGATATCATTGCAATCATGTGTGGAACCTCAAGCGGCGGGAAAGGAAAACAACCCATCATGGAAGATGCCTTAAGAAGACCAGCATCGACACTGATGTAAGATTCAGGAACGCCTCCTACTAGGGGTATAATGCTACTAGGTAACGTGAAATAATCAGGGGTGAAAAAGGATAACTGATCCACTGTAACTATCTTCCCATTCAATGGAAAAATGATTAGTCAAAAAATGGAAGAGACAATGGTAGTCATTCTGTTAGACCAACTATGACCCAACAACAGATTATAGTCGAGATGATGATCTACGATTTCTATATCCACGATTATTGTTTTCCCACTAAGTGAAATGGGAAATCTAGCAAGGTAGCCTTTTGGGAAGAATGTATGGCCTTCGAAAGCTTTAAGGGAATTCGGCGGTGGAGACATAGTGGGAGAACCCAAAGTGAGCTTGCAAGCAGTTGATATAATGCAGGTCAAAGCACCTTTTTTTATGGTAGTGCGATGGATTTCTCTCCCTTTTGACACAACTTGAACCGGGAAACCAAGCTGGTGTGAAAGGCGAGGTTTGGATTTTTTCATGTCGAAGATGGCTATCATAGAATCCTGGGGGTCAATCCCACCAACAGCCGAAAGCAAAGCTTTCCTTTGCGCTGGGAAGGTTTGCAATACTTCGAGTGTAGACATGGATGACGGTGCTTGTGCCAAATATTCTACAATGTTGTAGTTTTGGGCAGTGCATGCAGAAGTGTTATGAGTCGCGCGCTGAATTGTCTCTTTAAGGGGATGAATCATGGGGTTAGCAGCAGGCCTTTCGATATGAAAATCGTTGGGTGGCGGTGCATTCGAAATTGAAATAGGTTCTTGAGCCTCAATGACTGGATTTCCATAGAGTTTAGCTCAAGTTTGGAGTTGAACAATCTCCATGCCATAAATGGCGGATGATCCTTCACTGGAAGGATGAGTACCATTGTTGTCCCTTTGGGGGGGTTGTGACAGGTTTGCAACCATGTGTTGTTGTTGTTGCTATGGATTAGGGAAGGGATTGTGAAGGATGACACATGTTCTTCTAGAGTCCTTATTTGTAATAAAATATGTGCATCCCTGCTGCCAAGGACATTTGTATGTCAAGTGGTCCTCTGCACAAATTATGAAAGGGAATCTCATTGGTTTCTCCTTTCCTTTATGGTTTTTAGCAGTGTTTTTCTTATTGGAATTATTTTGAGTACTGACTGCTCTTCGTAAGGAGAGGTATTTTTCGTATTCTTATTTTTATTGCCACTATTTTTTGTGTACATTGCATAGAGTTTACGTCAGCGGTGGGAAGAGAAATCGATTGGTTAGGGGGAGTGGCAGCCAAAGATGGCTAAGGAGTTTTCCCACTAATATGTTTTATGGCTACACCGGAGGTTGCACCAATGAGGCCATCGGCGTGCACTCCAGCTAATTGAGTAGCGGGAGGATTTGGGTTGCCAGGGGCATGGGGAAGTAAGTCATACAATGTGTCAGATTGCGAATATATGAGATCAAGATGATGTGCATGACGAATGGATTGGTCTTCTGTGACGGCACCAGACAAGAAAAAGTCCTTAGCAAGGGGTGGTAAGAGTGAATTAAAAAACCAGTTTGATAAGGGATGATATGGGATTGGCGCTTTGACTAACCTCTGCCTACATCTCCATTCATGAATGTGATTGTAGATGTGGGTGGTGGTGTCTTGGCACAGTGAGGTTAAGATTTTTGTTCTGGTTTTGTATTGACGGACCCACGTGGTAACTTAATGTACCATCTAGCAGCGTTTCTTGTGAGATTGCGAGGGAAAAGTCTCAGATAGATAATATCATCCACCATGGAGTTAGAAACAGACCATAGATGAAAGGTGGTGATGTGTGTAACTAGATGTCAAATGGAATCTTATGCGGTACTTGAAGCAAGAGTGGGTTGTGTTTGATGGGATCATTGGTCAATTTGTAGAGGTCGGGGATTTCTAAAGCTGACAAGAATGGCAGTTGCGTGTTTTCCCTTAGATGTAGCCAACGAAGTGTTGGTTAACCATTTAGACCATAGGGTCTGCCCATCAATGTGTTACCAATGGGATAAGTAGGACTTTGTTGATAAAATTTTCCAGTGAGGGGGGGTGTAGGGGTGCATGGTTGTTGTCTGTAGGGTATGTTGTACTGGGGCGAAAACTGTCGGTTGCCCAGAGTGTAATAGTTTCCCACTTTCCCAAATTTGTTTTTGGGTTTGGTCGCCCATATGGACACAATAGAGTTAGCCAGTGGCATACTGCTATTTGGATAGTTGACCATCGACATAGACCCTACACCTGAAGTTTGAATACTCAAAGGAACATCGTTAACAATTGGTGGTCCCGCTTGTCCTATTAAATGTAGGGGTACCGAAGTACCCCCTAGAATATATGTATTGGTGACACTTCACCCTAGGATAATAGCCAAGGGGTTTGAACTCAGAAATGGGTTCGAACCGAAAGGGTTGCTAAAAGGAACCAAATTAACCCTGCTAGCGGGAGTGGAAACCATGGGTCCCAGCGTAGTCACTATAGGAGCAAATCCCGAAGGGTTCAAAGTTCCACTTATAGTTGTGGTGACCAGATTATTGGGACTGGGTATAGTCCTACTAGTGGGGTTGCCAATCATTTGTGTAGAACTGACAACTAGAGGGGAAGATGGTGGTGGAACCGAGTTGGCCACCAATGGCATCAACCCTATGGCCTTCGATTGTGAAATGGATGAAGGTACAACCAAAGACATCAATTTCCTTGTTGTAACCTGAACTAACAATGGCCCTGACGGGTCAGTGAGAGGAGGATTGTAAGGAGGTACGACTCCTTCCATAAAAGGATCCTCTGGAAACTCCATATGATAGGGAGCTATATGAAAGTCAGGAGTTGTCACTAGAGACTGCTCTTTCGAAGAAGCCACTGGCTCACTGAGGCTTGACTCCTCCCCCGGTGTCAATAGAGGGAGACCTTGCTGCCGTCTAGAAAGACGATGAGAGTGGAAGGATGCCATGGTGACATTTTTATTTTATCAAATTTTTATTATGATGTATCATAAATTTTTAGTGATAATAGCTACACACCTAAAAAGAAAAGAGAAAAAATGAATTCTAAAATTAATCAATCAAGCAACCAGAAGGGGTATGACCCTGTCTGAGTACTACATTTTGTTGGAGATGAAACCCAATATCAAAATAGCATAGAGAGAGAGTTGGTGAAATATATAGTTACGGTTACTCTAGAGATTAGCCCGAACCTCAGACAATAGGTGTAAACACTCTTGTAAAGAAGAGTACCCTCCTAAAGACAAAAGATAGAGTAGGTTCGTATGTTTAGGTACCAGGGCAGCCCACCCCATTCACCTTGTGTAAGTCTCTAAAAATTCTGGCAACCAATTATAACAAAAATCACAAAATGTCAAGGGGGTCATGGTCGTAGACATAACGCTTTATGTGCAGAAAACCTAGATCCCCGATCTATTTTTGACATCCCCGAGGGGAACCCCAATATATAGCATGCCTATTTTTATGCACTCAAAGGTGGGCTACCTTCTCATGCACCCCAGTGTTGTCTCAGGCTTAACTCCAGTAGTAGTGGAGTGGTCCCGACAGTATGAGTGTAGCGAGATTTCACTTTTTAATGACTCTAGTTTCAAGTTTTGTGATCTTGGGTGATTTTCTCACTTCTTATACCCGAAGATCCTAGCCTGAAATACTGTTGGTGTGAGATCTGAAAATTTTATGTGATTAATTTTATTATTGCTTTATTTTTAGTGTACTTTATTATTAGTCTTGCAAAGGGGGAGTGGACGTATGAAATATAATGAGACTCTGACTCAAAACCATGCAGAAAAATGCTCTAAATATTCCATTTAGATGAAGATTTTATTCTACAGGGAGAGATCTTTCAAAAATCCATGCACCAAACATACAAATAACGCAGTTCAACCAAAAAATATTCAGACATATATATATCCTCTCTAACTACTTTTTTAACCAAATATTTTGAGAATAAATTCAGTTATGTTTAGAAAAAATAAAAAAAAATATCCTCTTAAAAAAGTAGATGTGACTAACACTAAATTTTTAAATAATAAATATAAAAATGCTAGCTGGTAATCAATCACAGGGATCAAGAAATAGAAGCTAATCTAGTAGCCAGTAACTCCACAACCAAATGGAAACACAACATGGGTGTAAATAATAGGTTTTGGTTGTGTAACATTGACAAGGAGAGTCTACAGAGCGTTAATTATAGGAATAATGCATTGTATCTGAGCATAAGCAGCATTATAACGCACTGAAACATTCTCAGGGGGACCGTTACTTAAGGTAAAGTTATACAAATGGCTAGGCAGGGTCTATTTTGGACTCTATGAGCTATTGAGATGATTAGATAGAATGAAAACTAATCAGAAGGGTATGTGAGCAGAGGGAAAGAGCCAAAGGCTTAGGAACAATCCGAAAACTTGGGATTAAGTCCCAAGCGGAGTTGCCGTTTCTACTAATCGGTAAAATGCTTGGGTGGTAGTTGATAGATATCCCTCTCAGGGATTTCTGGTGCCCGAGGCAGACTGCTAGATTAGTTGTAAAGTTACAAAGACATTGTGCACATGTTCATATTAAGGAATAATTGAAAAAGTGAGATATTTAAGGATTACCGCTTTATGGACAGCAAATCTTATAGAGAGTGCTAACGGCATGGTAGAAGTCCTTCCTCATCGAATCCAAATCTAGATCCTACAACCAAAAAAAGCACCCGTGTAATCTTCACAGTGGTATCACTTTCTAACAATTAAACAAGTATATAATCAACATTTAACTATGCAAATCCAAGCCATTTATATCATGCTTCATAGACAAATGAACAACAAATGTGACACTAAAACATAAAATGGAAAAAAAAGATACATTTCTATTGATTTATAAGAAGGAGGATTACAACTGTTGGTTGTACCAAGCCCTCCTCTATCTCCCAAATCCTCTCTCTCTTTCTCTATCTCTAGGTGTGATGATTCTTGGGCTAAGAGTCCTCAATGAACCTTGCCAATCCTTAAGCCTCACACTCAACAATTAATTTATGCTCTACATATGATCAAACCTTCGAACTTTGACCAAGAGCCCAAACCTCCATTATATGAAATAGAGAGGACAAACCTTCCCAATCCTTTCAATTAGTTCGAATAGCGAAATATCTTGATGCTTCCTTGCCTATCGTTTCTTTTTCCTTTTATAGGAGTTCAGTTATGTTTGGAAATATCTAATAAAATGTTTATACCATAAGTTGCTTCTTTTGAGCCGACTCTTTATGAGCAAAATATGGAAATGCTAGTCAGTTTCCATGGGAAATTTGCCATTCCACATTAAAACACAGATAATGCTTCCCCTTAGGCAAGAAAGAGTGTTAACCTAGGAACTAACACTCCCTTTGCATGGCTGGATGCATTATAACTCAACCTAGTTGTCTCTGGGGGTGCGTTATCTTGGAAAAATGGGTCTTTATTTGGGTCATTTTCTTCCTTCCATGTTACCTTCTTCTCTGAGCTGATGAGGAGGTAATTTTCCCTATAATAGGCATCATGATTCACCATCGACTCATCATCAGGAACCTTCTGAGTAGACACTATTTGATAAGAAATCACCTCCTGAGCAGGCAGGTCATCCATCAGAGCATGAGGTTGCAATATTAACTAAGATGGCCTCGAGTACTAGTTATAGTATTGATGTAGTACCACCAGATATTTGACATTTATATGTGTTTCTATTACAGTTGTATATTTTTGACATTATATATATATATATATATATATATATATATATGGTATGTATTTTATGTTCATGTTGATGTACTTAATTTACATGTTAGTGTTCATCATGATGTGTATATTGTTAGGTCATGTTAGATATGTTCATTTAATGTGCTTGCAGATAGATGTGTATGTGATAGCAGTTATTTGACATGAGATGTATATTTGATGTTTGTGTTGTGATGATGTTATACAATGTTTTTGTTTTGTTAGATGACCATGATCATGATGATTAGATGATGTTAGTGAATTTGAATGTGTATTTTAGTCGAATATGATATTTGTATGATGGTTATCATGATCATGATGTTTATTTTTAATATTAAATCATGATATTTATTAAATATTATGTCATGATTGTAATTGAAATTTTAATTTTAATTGTATGGAAAAATGTAAAATTGTAATTGTACGTAATTGTATGTGAAATTGTAAAATTGTAATTGTATGTATTCATGCCATGATTCAATTTTATTAAAATTGTGAAATTTATAAATTTGTAAAATTCTTGAAATGTAATTGTAATTGTATGCATCTTAATTTTAATTGTAATTTTAATTGTAATTGTATGTAAAATTGTAAAATTGTAATTGTAATTGTAATTGTATGTATTGCTGCAGATTCAATTTTATTAAAATTGTAAAATTTAAAATTGTAAAATTGTAAATTGTACTTGTAATTGTATGAATCGTGATTGTAATTGTAATTGTATGTAAAGTTGTAAAGTTGTAATTTTAATTGTAATTGTACGTAAAATATTTTTAAAAGTGTGATTGTAATTGTAATTGTATTGTGAAATTGTAAAATTGTAATTGTAATTGTATGTATTGTCATGTTTCAATTTTATTAAAATTAAAATTTGTAAAATTGTAAATTAATTGTCAATTTTGAACCACGACTACCGTAAGTAAAATGTATACCATACATATTGTTAAATTACCATAATTGTAAAATTGTAAATTTGTATGAATATAAATAATTGTAAAATAATAAATCTAGAATAATGTGAATTTTTGTAACATAATAAAGTTTAGAAAATAATGCAAATAAATTCATGTATATAATTATCATTATTTTATTATGATCTTACATACCAAAAATAACAGTATACATTAATACATTTTTTTTTTTTTTTTTAAATTTTGAATATATCACACACACATATATATAGAGGGTGCATTTATTTAAGTAATGATATAGTGAAAAACCATTTAAAGCAATCAAGTAGTTGTATTATTTTAGGAATTGACATAAAAAAAATAACTCAATACAGTGCATTGCTTTCGAGATCAACATAATTGAAAATTATCAAGTGAAATGATTTTAGCATTAACACAATGCAAACCAGTTAATTCAAAATACATATTATAATTTTTGGACCAAAAAGAGTCTTAGTATAAGGTTAAGTCCTATTCTTTATAAAAACCAATCTTAAATAGTATAAATGATGAAATAAGACATGTACCATATCACTATTTGTTCTCATGATCACCCTCATTATCTTCCAGCTCGTCTGGCATGATAACACTATTGTTATCATAAATATGTTTTGATCTAGGGGCGTGTCTCAGTACGAACTACCAATCCCTATCTAACACATCTGGGTAAAAAAATGCCTAGTTGCAGTATTTGGGGAAAGCATAAGGCTCCTTAGCTTCATCCTACATATTTCTAGAGTTGATACATATCAACCTACTATCACGATATTCATTTAAATTATTACGATCAAAGGTGTCCCACCACTTGCACCTAAAAATAACACATTGGAAAGAAGAGAAGTCCACTTCAATGGTGGCTAGCTCGAATATATTGATCAAACTCGACTTCCACTCCAAAATCTTCTTTCATGTGTCTATCATCGACATTTTCTGTGCGAAGATCGTTTCCATATGCCCACATAGATGGGAACAAATGCACCTATAAAAAAAGTTAAAAGGTGATAGCGTCATGTATCTAATATCCCAAATGTTTAAATATAAAATATAGATGTTATATTTCAAAGGTGCATTATTACGTTTGAAATGTACATAAATATATTATTACAAATTTGTTGCACCCGATCCCTACATTTAACGCATCCTCTTCAGCATGTGGGTAACGACCGGTTGCACCGTATTTTTCTCTGACTTGGTCACCAACCCAACGTTTGGGGCATATAATTGGCATATTTTATTTTAAATGATAGGGATAAGGCACACTTGTACTATTAAAATGTCTGAATTATTTCTTGTCACTATCACATTTCATCCTCTTTTGTTCGTACAATGCGACCCACGGTTGTGTCACTTTGGAATTGTAAAGAACGAATTTACTGATTGCTTCAATTTCTGCATTCAATAATGAAATAAAACCGACATATAGTTCATTTGAGATTAAATACACATTATATTGAATTTCAACATGAATATTTACTTTCTGTAAATTTCAAAAAATTATAAGTGGCTTACTCTTTATCAAGCTCATTTTTCCCTTCGTTTGGAGAAGCTCCCCTTCTCTTTTGTAATTATCCCTTTCATCATCCCAAACAACCTCATATGGTCTGTTGTCGATCTGCTTGATGTACTCACTGGCATAATAAAGAGACTCATACGATATGTACCCTTTTCCATAGACCGCTTGGGTTTTTCCCTTTGTCGAACAAAACCTTTCAATTTCTTCATGTACCTCTCTAAGAAGAACATCCAATGAAAAGAAACCATCGCAAATAATTCAACCTCATCTACTAGGTGGATTAGAAGATGAACTTACAAGTCCATGGAACTTGTCGACAATTCCTTCTCAAACATACAAAAAATCTTAACAATCTCTTAATGCCACCATGTAATGCTAGCCACATGAATATCCTTTGACATAATCTGACGTAAAAATGCAGATAATTTAGATATGGCACATCCTAGGTCTTAGGGGAAGTCATGTTTCACACACCCACACATGAGTAAAGGATAATGACACTGGAAAGTTATAAACACATGCAATAATATACAAAATTAGTTATGTTTTATGATCCCTTCATGGGATAAAATTTATTAATATAACAAATAATAAAATCATTTTTTTTGAAATTATACATACTCTTAGAAGATTCAAATGGTGATGTGATTTCAACCCTGACAAATTGACTTCCATAGTGCAACAACGCCATAGTGAAGACCCATATGAAAATGGCACCTTCACACCCATTATTACTTCCTTTGCTAAATAAAGATAATATTATTTTAAAATCCATGGGACATCACCTTCTTTGAAACACCAATTAGAGGGACCAATATCTGATATTATACTTTTTAATTGTCTTGGCCAATTTTTCTTTTTAGTTTTAGAAGTATTAAAATCTTTCCTAACATCCAATATGTCACTTTGTTTCAATGATGTGTGCCTCCATAAATAGTATGAAACATTTTTAAATATATGCATAGGATCTAATAATTTGGTAATATTAAGATTCTTCCAATATGGGAGGTTATAATTTAGATAGATTTCATTTTCATCCCAATGAGAAATTTCTCAACATAAGTGTCAAAGAATTATGGATCATGTAACATAGGCTCCCCAATTAAATTGAACATTTCTATGAAATCCTTCTCTTTCTCTCTCTCATATGCTCTAAGCCATTCAGTTGATGTCATTATTATAGGCCTTCGGGTTCTCTCTCATTTAACATTGAAAGGGGATGTTTCTCTTCTGTAAGGGTTTTCTTCTAGGAGGAATACCCTAGATCAGCCATACACTAACTGTCATAGGTCGTTGGACCATCTAGATTTCAGAGAAGGTCCACAACATTTACATCCATAATACCCTTTTTTTACAAGACCTATGAAATTATTGTATACAATATGCATGGAACGTTAAAGAATATCATGAATATCAGAACAATTAAAACAAATTAAATAATTAATATGTGATATTTTTAAGTATATAAACAAATCAATAAACATGTATTTTACCAAATCAAACTCCTAAGCATGTATAATCATTCTTCATGTAATAAAATATGCCATACAACATCGTAAAAATCCCCTCTGTTATGATGGGTCTTGATACATCGTATACATTTATCCCATCTCATAATTCCTTCAATTCATCTACCAATGGTTGTAAGTAGACATCTATATTCTTCACTTGTATTCTACCAAGGGCTATGAGAGCCAACATAAGATGTTCATTCTTCACAGACAACCATGGGGGGGTATTTTTATTGATCACTACTACAGGCCAAACAAAATATTTGGTGTTCTGGAGGGAATATGGGTTGACACCATCCATGGTTATGCTAATTTGTAGACTTCGTACTTCATCCTTTAATTTTTCGGGCCATGTATCCTCTATATGCTTCATGGCTATTGGATCTGTTAGGATTCACATAACTCGCAAATCACTTCTCTATGAGGCATTCCATCCCTGCAACATAGTTAATTCTTTGCAACGAAAGAGCCTTTGAATCCTTGGGATTATAGGCATGTGCCTCAATATATTAAAAGGAGGACCACGTGATTTACCCTTCTTTTTGTATTTATCATACATGTCATGCCCACATTTCAGATATAACTCTTTGTATGCATATTCCCCTCTATATATAATATAATCATTTGGACATCATGATATGATATGTACGTAACAACCAACATTTTCAACAATTTCTTTGCCTCTTTTTATGAAAAGACATTATCACTTGGAAGAACCCACTCTTTGAATAACATGTAGTTTTTCATGGAAAATATTAAATGTACATTAATGTCAATAATTATTAACGTTCATAAATTTTACGATTTGTAATGTTGATTGTGTGATAATATTTCTCAAAATATAAGGAACTTGATGGTCCATTACCTCAAAATTTTCGAGAAACATGCATTTGACAAGCCAACTATTTCTTTCAAGTTGTACAGTAGCATTGTTGTCCCAAACTTGGTAGACATTGACTAACTGCCAGGTCCAAAGAGAGGGGTGGTGGAAGCATGTTTAAGGATTTTGAAAAAGGTATCAGTGATATGAGCATCATCCCCTACTTGATCATCATTCTGGAATGCATCTAACAACATTGTCTCCATGGCAATCGTATCCCTTAAGTAATCATCCATACCAAACTCTATTCGATTGCCTCTATTTATAGTTGAAGAACTACTATTGTTGTAGTCATTCCTAATTGGTGAATCTGGACATAGTGGGAATTGAATAGGTGGTTGATTAAACCATTCTTGGTATTGTTCCTCTCCGAGTTTTTCTCTTAATCCAGCCTTCTCTCGATTTGACATTGTCGTGGGGTGTAACGGAAGATGGTAGGTAGGTCGGTCATCATCACTAGAATCCTAATAATTTCAAAAAATATATTTGAACATGATTAGTACAAAATTGATGATATCAATTAGTAAGCATGTAAATTTATGATTAATTTTTTTGACATTGAAATGATTACATTATACAAAAATATTATTATTACCACCATTGTCCCTAGATTATGTCTAGAATATGGTATGTTACAATTGGTAGGGTGAAGCGGCTGTCAATATTCATCTACCAACCGTGCTTTGCAGTATGCTGCTCATAAGAGATTCCAACGTTTTGGAACTGCTTGAATATTTTGTGCATCTGAACTTGATTCTGAATCTACGTGAGCCTGCAAAATTTTATACATTAATTTTATTCAGTTGATTGACATGGATAAGAAAAATAAATTCAATTAGATAATGAAAATATAAATAAAATGTGAACTAATTACGTCTTGAGATGGATAGGGAGAACTCTATGATGGAATTTTAGAAATATTATGGAATGAGTTGGATATTGAATAACTATACATTTGATATATTATGATATTTTCTCCCTACATTTGAGAAAAATTAACAATAAATTTTGGTGTACATACCTAAAATTAAATATGGTGCCTTAAAAAAGGAGTTATTGTTATCGGTGCTAATGTACTATTAACTGCACCGGTGCAGCTTTATTATCAGACACACCAATACTATTAGTTAGCAAACACACCAAATACCAGGGGAAAAAAACGCAACTTCATTATTTTGAAGTGAAAAAAAACTGATAAACTAAAAAATCAGCGAAAACTGATTTTCAAAAATATAATTTCATAAAAAAGCTCTTTAAATACTGAAATATATTCATTATTTCATTATTTTTGCAAAAAATTTCAGGGAGAGATTTTCATGCGAGACATACCTATAGAAATAGAGCAGAAGAGCACTGTGGAGGAGCAAAATACTTTTGAACAACAATACTATTTAGAGAATCAGAATTTAAAACATTTAGTGATTAACACAAAAACCCTGTAGTATAGTAAAATTGTAACATTTTACTCTAATATTTTATTTTTTATAGTTTCTTTTAGATTTAATACATGCATAGTGAAAATTTTAAATTTTATTGTGCATTTTAGTAATAAAATCATTTACAATCTCTATTCCTATTTACATTTAATTAAAATTGGGAAAAAATCAAAAAAATCCATTCTTATGTTGAACCCTTGCTTGTTCTTGTTTATGTGACTTCACAATTAGGGCTTTTGATTTTAGATTTATAGGATTTGTATTACTATATATATAGTCATATGATATCTAACCCATTAAACCACTTGAAGAGTCTAATCCCAATCCCTGTCGGCCCTTGCACGATTTTTTTAAAAATAGCTTTTTTTAATCGGTACTTTCTATTTAAAATAACGCACCGGTGCGTGACTGTAGTATAGCGCACCGAACACATATTAAAAAAAAAACATTGTTGTCCTTTTATTTATATAGAGCACCAGGTCTCCTTGTTTACAAATAGTATCATACGGTGTTTCTACTGTATTGGCGGTACGTTTATAAGAACCCACTCCACTGTGTTCGATGTGTAAATTGCGAAAGTCGCATTATTTTCATGATTTTTTAATTTTTTTGACCTGAAAAGTATGTGATTTATTTATAAAATATATTAATGAATGGTATAGATTTTATATTGATAAATAAATGGCTGACAAGAGTGCAAGTAATAAAAATACCGATAACACATCCAGAATAGAAAAAAAGACAAGTTCTTTATAAATTCTTTACAAAAATTATTAATTTTTAGCTATATGTAAGTTTAACTAATATGTATTGTTTAGTGTGTATCATGCGTAGCCAAAAAATTATGAATATCAATAATATTATTTCTGATCTAAGACTAGAGGAGCATAAAATCTTGATGGAAAAATTGCAGAAGGATGAATCAAGTGAATGAAAAAATACTATTGATTCAATATGAGTTTATTTTTTGAATTTTCATTAATAAAATACTTAAAATTATTAGATAACATGCTTCAAACAATCTATTAATTCAGATATGTTTAATATTCTATAGGGACCAACATCGAAGAAAAGGAATGTTGTTATAAGAAAAGACAAAAAGTAGGACATGCAAATGAAAATGAATTGCTTCTTAACTCATTTGGAGTGGTGTTCGAGGTTAGCGAAAGGGGGAAAAACATTTACAAAACTTTAAGGGATCTAGTGGAATGAATGTATAGATGTTATTTCCACTTACAATAAAAAAAATCAATCCAATTTTTCCAAGAACCAAATTTTGTTTAAACTACAGGAAGAGTTTTGAGAGAATGGGTCAGTGAGACATGTCAGAATTTTAATAGCAAAAACGTACAAAAAAAAAAATGAAGGATTGAAAAAGTAATATTCCTTTAAATGTTGTTCTAGAATTATATGTACATATTACTACAAAGAAATCATTTATAAATATCACTTTTGTTATATTTAGTTTTTATATATTAATATAGAAATTAAATAGTTTATTGTCATGTTACATTTTCACGAAGATTATGAAAATCTCAATGGATGAACAAGCTAATATTAGAAATATGCCAGTAAGAATGTCCAAAAAGGTGTATAAGGAAATGGTCAAAGAAATGGACATGATTGCATCGCATGAGGAGCCATCTCAACATCAATGTGTTTCAAATGTAATATTAATCAGTGAATTTTTCGATTAGGTACAATAAATAAAAATTTAGCATTAAACATTAATTTTCAAGTATTTTATTACACAAAAGAAAAGAAAGTGGAACCCACTGAGCACATAAAGAAGGATGACATGGAAGAAGAGGGTCGATATCTATGTTTGTGAGTAATTGTTACTTTCTTATAACAACTTAAGTAGATTTCATTTTTGTATATTTTAAGTTGTTTTACAACAATCATCATTGAATGTGTTCAAACAGGTGCTAACATACAAAGAATAATCATCAGAAGAATTGATTGACATTGGGTTAAATATGGGTTGTCAGTATATGTTGGCATATCAGAAATTAATTGTGGAATTTGTAAGCATCTATCTTGTTTTACGTAGCTCCATCTGTAATTAATAGAACAAAAAATCTTTTATATTAAATCTATGATTTGTTATGGGGTATAAAATTTGCAGGAAACAAAGTATGGAATTGCGCCAACAAATGACTTGTTGAGAGATGACATGAAATTTTATTTTGAAACAATGTGCATAGTTCACGCGTCAATTCTTGTTATGGTACATTTATTTTTGATTTACATTGATGTATATTATTCAATATTGAAATTTTCATTATTCTCACCAATATATATACACTCATTACACTTTATTTTTATGTTTGTAGATGGAACTTGAAGAAGAAGAAAACAATCAACACAATGAACAAAACATTCCTCCAGATAACCCAAGTCATGGAGGTAGCTCGAGCATTGATAGCAGTTCCACCAAAGAATGATGTTCAATATGTTTGGATATCAAAGCAAGGCATTGTATTTTTTGAAATATTCATTTGTGAAATCAGACATTTTGTTTAATGTAATGGACATAGTGTCCCAATTGAAAGACAAAGGGATACCAATAACTATCCCATTTTGTATGACAAAGAGTTTCTTCTTCTTCATATATATATGTATATATATATATTCTATTGCATTCTCCATTGTTTCTGTGAAATGTTACAACATTGATTAAATATATGGATGATTAAATATTATAATGAAGAGATGCGAAATCTGATGATATGATATAACAAATTCATCCAAACATAAAATTCAAATGCACTAATAAAAATTTACTTGATATGAATATTGTGATAAGATATGTCAACTTTTGATAAATAATGAATTTAAAAAAATCACAATAATTGCATTGTCACAGGTTGATGTTTCTAAAAAATATAAAATAAAAACCTGTGCATTTTAGTTACTGCGCACCGGTGCGCTTGTATGATATTGCGCACCGGTGTGTTTCTACGACCTATGAGAACCGCACCAAATACCAATACCAATTACAACGCCTGGCGCACTTTATATATGACTACTACCCGGGCAGGAGGATAGGAATTGCAAGCACCGGTATGATTTTCCTTTATCCTCCTATGCATTTTTATAACTTAATAGCCCGGTGAATTTTAACATCTTAATGGTTCGGTGCATTTTTACATCTTGAGGGAGTCGACAAATGCACCTTCTATAGGCCCATTGTGTATTTGTGGGTGACATGCACCGGGATGTTGGTAAATGCCTCGGGGCTTCCAAAATTTGTTTTCCATCATGGTGTTTGCTATATTTACATTACTGATGCATACAGGTTAAAACGCACTGGTGTATTCACATATGATGCGCGCACCGATGAGAAAAATATCCGTAAAAACCTCTTGCCACCCATTTTTTTTAGTTGTGTTGAAGTTCCATTAGAACCTCTATTAAAACCTCCGTTACAAAAAATGAATGTTGTAGAAAATATTTTTTTGACAATTTTGGCTAATTTTATAACACTAAAAACTTCCTTTGTAACCTCTTCTAGAGGATCTTTTCCTTGTAGTGTTGGAACTATCAGAAATAAGAAGTGTATACTAGTCTCAAGCCAACTCAATATGATGTCGCTGGCTCTAAATATAAACACTTCAAGGAACAAAGGAAACTGGATAGATTATCAAAAGAATAATAAAATGGTTGGGGTGGCGACCCTAAAAAATCAGGATAATATTCTATGTTATCTGATTAAATTAAATATTGTTATTTTGTTTCCTTCTGCCCTCGAGGGAGAACCTAGGTGTGGATTTGGGTGAACGTTCAGCTGCTGGGAGACCAACCTCAAATAAAAATGGTGAAAGTGCAGTCTGGGAAAAGATAGGACAAGGACAAAGATATGGAAAAAGTGGGGCCTCGCAAAAGGGGAAGGAAATTTGGGTAGGAAATTATGCAGAACCTTTTCCATTCATATGGAGAAGGGACACCTGGCCACGTAAAATATTTGATTTTTGAATGAGATCAAAGCCGGAAAACTAAAATGGAGGAAGACATCCCTGATGAGGAGATGGATCTGATGCTGATAGATCTGGGGAACACTAGAGGCGAACATTCACTATTTAAGCATTCTATTCATATTTATTGGACTATGAAGTGTTTAATGGCTAAAGTCATTATCACTATTCAAGAGATAGGAGGAGACCTGAAGGCAACCTCCATTTTAGCAGAAATTTTTAGGGATATCCATGAGATTCACCTCCAGCAACATCATCAGAATGTCTGTCTTGGTCGAATAGAATGGAAAATTCATAGAATGAACCAAGTTTATATGCTCGGTTCAAGTGTCAAGGACCCGACACCGAATCATCAGATGACTGAGTTTAGTGGTTTATTTTTTTTGTTTGATATGCAAAGAGCACATAGCATATATTTTCTTTATATGGCACTAGATGTAGTAGACAATAGACCTGTTATGGTAGCTAGAGAGAGATTCAAACTTTTTGAATTTTTTTTTGTTTATAACTCTTTGAGGTGGCCAAAAACTTGGTTTCCTATAGGCTGGTTGAGGCTACCAAGTATATTATTGGATAATGTAACCTACTATTTTGATTAGATGAATGAATAGAGAGGTACTACCAAGTTTACAAAAAAAAATGTTTGTTTAGATTTAAATTATACATATTAAGTACACAAAAGTTGTTGGTTCAAATGTCTTGGATATACAAAAAGAGTACAGACATGAAAAACTCCAAAAAAAATTGCTTATGCATACTCTAGAGATAAGATAAACAGTATATTTAAAAAACCAAGTATCAAATTAAGTAAAATTGAGGCCTCCAAATTAATAGCATAGTCGAAGTTGAGAATGCAAAGAACCCTATATTATACCACTAATAAGTATTCGTGTCCATCATCGTTCGATATCTTCCTCCATAAAAATTAAACTCATGGAAGAAAAGTAGTGTGAGTGGTTCTTACCTACATGGGTAATTGTAATGCACCAATTTGCAATAGCTTTTATTTTGGGTTTAGAGTTCAAAACTATAATAAATAGTAAAATAATTTTTTGTTAGTATTTTCATCATAATACTTAAGCCATATAATGAAAATGTGAATTGAAAACCTTGTCAACTAATTTACATGGAGAGTTTTCCATGTATATGTGACATTGAAAGCCCTGTTGGAAAACATATGAATAATTAGGAAATATGAATATACAATCCAAGTTAAAAACCTCAAATTCTGAATTATAAACCCTTATCTTTATAGTACTCATTCACCCGAGTCTGTAAAACCCATATTCGAAATAATATATTGGGGTTTTGGAAACCAAAATACTAATTTGACAATAGCTAAGTATAAGAGAATATTATACCCTAGACATCGATAGGGGTAGCATATGATTTTATACTTTTTATCTCCAAGATGTAAGTATTTGAGTCTGATATTTCATACAGGAGGTCAGGTTTGTCTTCAAAATTAGGGCTTTCATTCTTAGGTTTAGGGGATAGGAAGGTAGCCTTCAATTCCATTTACCTTGTTGCAACTTTCCTTCATTTTCCACGCCAAATTGGATTTCATATTTTCCTCCTTATTAAGACTTCCTAAGATATGAAAGAACTGCAGATGCCCAAAGAAATGGAGCAAGCCAATAGCTCTCTTCAGTATTTGTTTTAACTTATTGTTTTGGGTTGTATTGTTTGTGTTCATATCTTTAATGATTAAGAAATAACCACCCAATATGTTCATATCTTTCATTCCTTTTTGTTGACCTAAAATGAGGCCAAAATATAACCTATAGGCTTCTACTTGGTTATTTGTGTTCTTGCCCAAATCCTAAGCATATTGTTCAACAATTATTCCATCAAGATTCATGAGAATCCCTCCTCATCCAACCACCCAAAACACCCTTATTTTTTAGAGAAAAAATATAATAGATATTATAATAAAGACCTTGGAAAACGAGTACGAGTGTGCTTAATGTTTTGAGTAGCCTCGGAGTGGATACAATACAATGCTTTTGCAATGCTAAAAAGAAAATTGTATGCAACTTAAAAAATGTATTTATGTAATGGATACATTGTGATAGGCAATGATGGTTCAATTCTCATTTGCTTTTAGAATAACACTTAAGAATATTCACCAAGGAAAATATTGTCTTTTCATGATTTAGGAGATGGAATTTTAGCTTAAACAATGTATTTATGTAATGGATAAATTTTGGATAGGTAAGGATGATATAAGGGTTCAAGTTTCATTTTCTTTCAAATAATATTATGGAATATTCACTAGGAAAATATTGTCATGGTTTAGGAAATGGAACTTTATTTACACAACAAACATTGGTATACTTATTAAGAACAATATGTTGTTACACATATCAAGGAGTATATGTCAACATGAGAATAAGTCTTTTTGGGTATGTAATGTGGAGGTATATTGTAGTAAAAATAATGTAATTTATATTACATAATACGTAATTCATTTTATGTTTTATTAGTATGTAATAGTTAAAATAAAAATATATTAATAACAGAAAAATAAATAAAATATTTGGATATTTTTACTTTTCATTGTAACAATATAGTATGTATTAGCATTTTAATGCGTATGCCTTAAATTATAAATAAAATATTTCAATGTCAACTATAACTTAAATCATAAATAAAATATTTCAATGTCAATTTTATATGTATATAATTCTTTGGGAATAGTTGCAATTCATTTATTTCTATTTAATATAGATTTGACATTAACACATTTATAGTTTTTTATGGATATATTTTTTCTATTTATTTTTTATTTCTAAATCTCATTAGGATATATATTAACATTTTAATGTGTAGAATATGAATCATAAATAAAATATTTCAATGCCAACTATTCTATTTTGAAATATGATTCACGCATTTATTAACATTTTAATATGTAAAATATGAATCATAAATAAAATATTTCAATATCAACATTAATATATAAATAATATTTTATAAATTAAAAAAAAATACAAATTATATATATTTTTTATTTTATTAAATAAATGTTTTGAAATATATATAATTATTTTTTTTAATATGAAATTGCCATATAATATTTTAAATATTAAAAATAATAATAATAATAATAATAAATATATAAAAAGAAACTCTTATTCCTATGGCTGCTTCATCAAAATTATCCATAGGGCAGCATACAAACGGACAAGTCGTGTTTTCACATTCACGTGTTTGATCGTTAGGGTTAGGGTTTACTTGGGGATCCCAATTGGCCATTCAATATGCCTGGGTCTGGTGTGTCTGAGATTGAGAACATGGAAGCAGCAGCTGATACAGGCGTCGAAAGAATGCTGCAAGCCCAGGGGACCAACAGAAAGAAAAGCTTCACACATTGGATCCTCCTGCTCCTCAACATCTTGGCCCTAGTTATCGGTTCAACTGCAGGGCCTTTGTTGACAAGATTTTATTTCCTGCACGGTGGATCCAGAATATGGTTCTCTGCTTGGATAGGGACTGCGGGCTGGCCTCTTCTCCTCCTCCCTCTCTATTTATCGTATAGAAAGCAGCCCAACAAAGAGAATCACATCACCCGTAACCTCTTCCTTGCTTCCTGTGGAATCGGGATTCTCACAGGCGCCGACAATTACTTATACGTATATGGCCACTCAGTTCTGCCCGTTTCGACTGCATCTGTCTTGATCGCCAGCCAGCTCAGTTTCAACGCTGTGGCTGGCTTCAACGCTGTTTTCGCGCTACTGTTAGTCCGACACAAGTTCAACTCTTTCTCCGTAAATTCGGTGGTTTTGCTCTCTGCGAGTTCTGTCATGCTTGCCTTCCATTCAAGCGGTGACAGGCCTGCAGGAATAACCGATAGGCAGTACGTGCTCGGGTTCGTCTTAACGCTGGGCGCAGCTGCCCTCTATGGTTTCATTATTCCCTTGATTGAGCTCGCCTACAGAAAAACGAAACGCCAAATAACGTATACGCTTGCTATGGAGATGCAAGTAATAATGTCTCTTTCCGCTACTATTTTCTGTACAGTGGGCATGATCGTTAACCGAGACTTCCAGGCTCTCCACAGGGAGGCCAACGAATTTGGTCTGGGGAAGATCGATTACTCCATAGCTATCGTATGGTTTGCGGTGACGTGGCAGCTTTTTTTCATTGGGGTTTTCGGCGTGACGTCCCTGTCGAGCTCTCTGCTGAGCGGTGTGATCATTGCTGTTACGCTTCCCGTGACTGAGGTCATGGCTGTGATTTTGTTCCATGAGAAATTCAGTGCGGAGAAGGGCATGGCGGTGGTGCTGGCCCTGTGGGGATTCGCCTCGTATTTCTATGGGGAATACGTGCCCGAAGCAGCAGAATGAGGCAGAAGGCCCAGGGCGAGTGGCACAAACATATCAATCCATTAGTGATGTCTAGGAAAATCAATCTATTAATGATGTTGAAGAATTGGCGATGAGTGACTCTGGTAAAGCTCAGTAATGTCCGTGGTTGTATGAATCTCCCTGCATCAAATTGCATTAATAATCAGTTATAGTTCAACCTTTCCGGCAAACACTCGAATTTTGGCGATGGGTGACTCTGGTAAAGCTCAGTGATGACCATGGTTGTATGAATCTCCCTGCAACAAATTCCCTTAATAATCAGCTATAGTTTAACCTTTCAAGCAAACACTCGAATTTTGCAGTGCTTCAAGATTGGTCTTTGTTGGAAACGCATCCATCGTTCCGAGGGCATTTCGTGGTTCTGTGGTCTCTGAGCAAAGTTAAATTTATATTTTCAATATTCGTTTACAGGAAGCTTAAGTGATTAGAAAGACTATTTGAACTAATTATTTTATGACTTAGTTATTATGTTATTTTCAATCAGGATTGATACGAAGATTACGTGATTAAAAATCTCAAGAATAGCTCAGTTGGCGGTGGGTGACCCTGGTAAAGCTCAGTAATGTCCATGGTTGTATGAATCTTCCAGCATCAAATTGCATTAATAATCAGCTATTGTTTAACCTTTCAAGCAAACACTGGAATTTTGCAGTGCTTCAAGATTGGTCTTTGTTGGAAAGGCATCCATGGTTTGGAGGGTTTTCCGTGGATCTAACGAGCTAAGATATTTTGAATAGAAACCATAATTAATTTATTTTGTTTTTTGATTGCTTTCAGAAATAGATGGGGGCCAATCTCATATTCATATGAAAAATTTAAGTACAGAACATTGTCCTCACATTTTACATTGAGCTTGCCAAATAAACTGTTTTAATTTCTTTAAAAATATAAAAATGATTAATTTATTTAAAATATTAAATCAATTATTTAATAACAATGTTAAAAAATGAATCATATTATAACACTCATTTTATTGAAACATAATTGGTATTCAAATTTCTTTAACCCAATTATTCTATGTATTTAGAAAAATTGAATGTTATAAACAAATATAGATTTAGTTGAAGAATAATTGCACAAACATGTCAAGTTGAAAAAAAAAAAAACAATTAGAATTGAGAATGAAATTGATTCATCAATATTAGTTTGAGAATCAATATATAAAATCAACTTAGTTAAGCTTAGTTGTACATGCAATAACTATGGATAGTTAAAGCTAATTGAAGTTATGTTAATGTGCACATGCACTCCATGCAAACACTAGAGTTAACTAACTAAGCCAAGTGCACATCGCATGTAAATAGTCGAGTTAACTTGCTACAAACAAGTTTACATCACATGCAATATCTATAGTTGTACTAAAGCTAATTAAGGCTAACTATGAGCATGTAAAGCACTCGAGTTAACTAGCTAAAGACAGTGCACATCGCATGCAGTATCTAGAGTTGAACTCAATCTAATCTATGTGCATGTACACCAACACCCCCCCTTAAGAATTACTTAGGTGAGTGTGATGCAAAAAGAATGAGTCCTGACAACACGGCCATTTCAGGTACCAATATACAATGCATGAAAAGAGGAAAGAGGGAAAACCCAGTGGGAAGAACCCCCCCCCCCCCCCCCTCAAAATATAATGGAAAAGTAGAGAAAAGACAACTGCTAGGGAGTCGTGTCCTTCACCTCGAGATGATCTTGTAGCAATCGAAACTTCTTCTTAGTGAAATTCTTGGTGAAAATATCAACAGTCTACTCGGAACTCGGACAATACTTAAGATCGATGATCCCATCATGGATTTGGAGGAATAAGCTTCATTTTTTGAAGTAGAGGTATCGAATCCCATGTTCGGATCAAGGACTGAATTTCCTTATACATGGTTGCATGCCAATATGGATTTCCTACAACTTCGTCATGCATTTGACGATCATATTCATGTACCCTATATGCATGCATGGGAATGGTTGTCTCTAAGGATGCATGCATGTGCATGTGTGGATTTAGAGTTGCATTTGTGGATGCATGCACGTGCATACATGGTGTTATAAATTCCTCCTTAGATGCATGCATGGGAATGCATAGCTCTACGACTTAGAGTGCATGTGAAGCATCATTAAATTGAGACCTCGTCAGATCTGCATCATCAACATCATCAATGGTAGAGGAATCAAAGTCCTCTTATATGCTTCTAAAAGTAGTGTCTTCATCACTAAAAGAGGAAGATGTTTCCTCATGTTTGATTTCTTCGTTATTGGACAAGATAAAAATCTCATCCACAACAAGTTCATTAACAATAGAAGAAGCATAGTCTTCTTGTTCAACACTGCCTTGATAATATTTCTCCACATTATTGGAGTCTTCACCACTTTCATGAATAATATAAGAACTTGATCTCCTTTCCTCCAAATGGTGTTCTTCTAGATCATTTTCATCACCATGCAATCGTTTCAATGTAGTCCAGATTTCATGTGGGGATTCAATATTTTTGATCTCATAAAGAATATCACGAGACAAAAATAAACATATTCTTCGATAAGCCATGTAAGATCTGTTAAGCCAATGTGACTTCTCATCCTCTCACAATGGTTTTGTCTCAATTCCCATGACTATTTGGTACAAGCCTTTGCTCCTAAGATGAAACAAGATCATTGGCTTCCATTTATAGTAATTGTATGGAGTCAGAATAGTGGAAGTTGGGAATTGCATTCTTTCATTTTGTGGTTGTAGCAACAATTGCAACAATTCTTTAATATTCTGATGCGTAAATTAAATCTCTAGATAATTTCCAATGCTTTGATCTTCAAACCTGCAAAATATTGTTCATGCAACTTCTTATCGAAGCCCTTGTAGCTCTGATACCATATAAAATTATTAGAGCATAAATATGGATCTAGTTGAAGAACAATTGCACAAACTTGCCAAGTTGAAAAAAGGAAAAACAATTAGAATTGAGAATGAAAGTGATTCATAAATATTAGGTTGAGAATCAATATATAAAAGCAACTGAGTTAAGCTTAGTTGTACATGCAATAACTATGGATAGTTGAAGCTAACTGAAGCTAAGTGTGCTTTATGTTTTGCTAATGTGCATATGCACCACATGCAAGGACTAGAGTTAACTAACAAAGCCAAGTGCACATCGCATGTAAGAACTCGAGTTAACTAGCTAAAAACAAGTGCACATCACATGTAATATCTAGAGCTGAACTAAAGCTAATTAAAGCTAACTATGTGCATGTAAAGCACTCGAGTTAACTAGCTAAAGACAAGTGAACATTGCATGCAGTAGCTAGAATTGAACTAAATCTAATCTATGTGCATGTACACCAACAATAACATTCATTTTGAAGAGAGTAAAGGTCAATTACCCAATCTAATATTCTTTTCAAAATAAAATACTCGGGTGAACGTTTCATATAGGGAAGAAAACAAAGAATAATATATATATTTGGTTAATTTTTATTAAAATTATTACTAAATGTATCTTGATTTAGAGTTAATAGGTGTTCCTTTAAAAAAAAGTAAAACATTGTCTTAATAAAAGACAATATCGCCTATAATGCATATATGTTTAGTTTAATTAAAATATTACAAACTAGAAATTGCACCACATGTTGTAAAAGAAACGTCTTAAGGTAGTAGCATAGGAAAGAGTAGCGTAGAAGAAGATGTTCGTGAAGGAATGAAAGGCAAATTCTGCTTCCATGGAACGATGTCATGGAGGTTTCAAAGATATTGGTGATAAGAGTGATCAAGGTAGAAACTCCAAAAATGCTAGGAAGATGCATGGAAGAGATTGTTCCAAGGGATTAACCCATGCTAGGAAGATGCACGGAAGAGGCAGTTCCAAGGGATTAACCCAACTATATCACCAAACTGTCATCAATACACATATATGTAAACTAACATAATCTACTCACATTTATAAAAAAAAATTACAAATAATGAAATAAGAATTTGGGGGTTCAAATCCTTTGGTGATTAATAATCTTCTGAAACAAAAGAAGGAATAAAAAGACATTTATGAAAAAAAAAGAAAAATAAAGAGAAAAAAAGGACCACCACCTTTCAAGAAGGTCTTCAATGTGGTACCAATGAAAGAGACACTGATCATTGATATGGTTTAGCTAGATCTCAATGTAATTAGTACATATTCAAATCATTATAAGTGTATATGGAGGTATGGAAATGTACATAAAATGAAAATGGTTTTTCCCTTGTGGATAAGTGGAAAAATAGAACCTCGTTCTACATTGAAGACAGTTAAGCTTCTACTCGTGATAACATTCAACTCCATTATAGGTTGGTATCACCTCCAGAATGTGCTCGTTACAAACCTGTAACGTGGCAGTACAATTTCGGCAGGAAATCAAATAGAAAAAGAAAGAGGATTCATAACCTACCCATCCTTGCATGGATCACACAGAGCCATTAAAACATTAGGGTTGTATGACATTACACATTTGTAGTGCTCAAAGAAACAGACAAACATTGCCAATCCTTGCATGCTTCGCAATGATCCATTAAAACATCAGGGTTGTACGACATTTCACATTTGCAATGGCTCAAAGAAATAGGCAAACATAAGGCATTTCATTAAGAACGCATCTTGGATTATTCTGATGACCATAATCACTCCAGTCACATATATTCCTCACTAGTGCTAATCCCACATAGGGGCTTCGACATTTTTACTTTTGGATGAAGCAAGCAGAAAACAAGACCCAATAGAATTCGCTCACCATGCCACTTCAATAGTCATACCCGAGAGAAGGTAGTGAATCACAGGGCAGAAACAATTCCCGTCAGGAAGAAAGAATGAGAGTTCTTATTCCTCTCCTTTACCAATCAAATTCCAGGTGAATCTCCAGTGGCTGGCCTTGAAAATAGTATTTTATTGAGATATCCAAACCAATATTTTATTGAGGTATCCTAGTAGATTAAATCCCAGTACCATAAGTGAAAAATGCAACCCTATATTTGGCGGCTAGATCAGATGGAGAGTCGAGTATACTCCTCATTGGTGTAGATCCTGCAGAGGGGCTTCCACATTGGCAGTTTTGGATCGATATGAATAGAAGGATCTGGAAAAAAACAAGACCCAATAGAACTCGTTCACCATAACCCTTCAATAGTCATATCGAAGAGAACGAAGTGAATCATAGAGAAGAATCAATACTCGTCACGAAGAAAGAATGAGAGTTTTTGTTCTTATCCTTTATCAACCCAATTCCAAGCAAAGTTCCACTCGTTGGCGTTGAAACCAATATTTTATCAAATTAACCAAGTAGATTCAATCCCAGTCCTATAAGTGAAAAAGGCACCCCTAGATCGGATGGCTAGATCAGATACAAATATGGCTAGGGATTAATTGGAGTAGTATAAATGCGCAACTTTTATGGGGCATGATGTGATATTGGTATGGATGTATGGTCATACATGCCATTGATAGTTATCCGACAATCTCTGTTTTGCGACAGTTGTACAACTCTCCTCTATTTCATCACAGCTCTGATTTACACATTGAAAGACTCGCAAATTTATTTTTTTAGCCAACATTATTACAACACTGACACTTTGCACCCGTTTGAAGTTCACGCCTCCTCGCTTAGTTAAAGCCCATTTGAATTTCACTCCTCTCAACTTATTTGAATTTTCCTGGGTCGTCGCTCCCATTGGATTTTGAATAATTTATACATCAAATGGTTCAATTTTGAACTAAAGTGAATTTGTATTAAAAAAAATATTGTTTAAAAAAAATCATTTAGTTTTTACTTTCGTAATTTTTCAATTTGGTATTAGATTCTTTATTAATAAAGTTGTTTTACTTAGTAAAAAGTACAATAAATTTGTAATCAAATAATAAAAGAAAACTATTCACATTAGAATTTATTTCGAATTTATTTCAATAAATAAATGTGTGTCAAATATTTTAATAAGAAACTAAATTTATAATTATAATAATAAAAGTATAACTTAAATTTGTCAATTTACTTTGTACTTTTTTCTCATATATATAGTAATATATATAACTATAACACAACTTTGCATGTATGCATGTATATAATTGAGTCTATTTTTTTTTAATTTTAAATTTATTAAAAATCCAAAAAGAATCCTAATTTAATTTAGGCTCAATAGTGTAAGATCCATTGGTAAGAAATGAATAGTAATTTACTAATGTTAAAAGATTAATCTTCCTCCTAAAGTTGCCATGAGGAAAACTTAATGATAGTGGTCAAATATGTGAGGATTTTAATTGCAATATTTCCATTTTGAAAAAAAATGGAAAAAAGAAGGTATTTGTAAAAAAATAATATGAGTGTAATTGTATTTCACACAAAAATTAATCAAAAAAATTTGGTAATGGGAATACACATATAATAAGTCAATGCAAGTGGACAAGTATGAAATGAGCATGTAACTCAAATAATATAGTGCATTTCTATAAGTATGAAATGAGCATGTAAATCAAATAAAATAGAGCATTTCTTCTCATATAGTGGCTCAATACAAGTGTACAAGTATAAAATGAGCATGTAACTCAAATAAGATAGAGAATTTTTTCATACATTACAGTACAAAAATATTGAACCATTTTAAATAAATTGAAGTACAATCTATCTAGCATAGATGCAAATAAAGAGAAATTTTATTACCAAAAATAGAGTTTACTCCAAGTTCATCAACATATCGGAGAGCCCATTGTATGGTTGTCAGAAACTGTATATGAAGAACAATAATCTTAGTATACAAGAAAGTGCATGTCATTTTAATATGGAGACATTTTTAGAAGGAAATAATGCTCTTTATGTTATGGCTTATTTTCTTAACTCCAAGCTTGGTTTAGTCTTTCTCTATATACACAAGAAAAAAATAACAAAGTAAACTCACAAATTTAAGTTATAGTTTTATATTTTATAATTACAAATCTAGTTTCTTATTAAAATATTTTACACACATCTATTTATTGAAATAAATTATATTGTGAATATTTTTTCTCCTATGATTTTATTAAAAAATTATTGTACTCCCTACTAAGTAAAAAAACTTTAGTAATAAAGAATCTAATGCCAAATTGAAAAATTAATCAAGTGAGAACTAGTATAATATATAGAAGTGATTTTTTTTAAACAAAGTTTTTTTTATACAAATTCACTTAAGTTTAGAACTGAAACACTTTTAAAGAAAATTTGATGTGTAAATTATATGTTTTATATGTGGTTCAATTTCTATTACCTATTATGTTCAAACCTCATAGGGAGGTATTGAACATGGGAGCCAAGTTTATGTAAATAAAAATTCACATTGTCAAGTTGGACAAACAAAAATTTTATAATCCTAAAATTCTCTTACCTTATCCTCTTTTTAAATATATAATTGAGTTCCATTTATTAAAAACAAAGACAATATTAAGAAACTCCTAGACTTATAAAAGGTGATTAACATGAAAAAAAAAAAACACTTCTATAATAACATACAAATGTTAACATTAATTGAATCATTAAAAAATTAAAAATTTATAACGGTTTTACAAGTTATATCATTAAAAGATACCACTTTCACAATCAATTTTTTTCAAATTTAGTTATTTTCAAAGTAGACAAATTTACAAAAAAATTATAAATGCATTACACACTAAACAAATTATAAAACCACCAAAAGAATATATGATAATTTAAAAAGTAGAGAATTAAAAACATCCTTCACAATATTTCATCAACTTACACAAAACATCTTAATTTCAAAATATTTATATCTTAATATCTCTATGTTTTAACATAAAATTAAAATTTTATATTTAATAATTATTTTTACAAAAATAATATTTATTAACTTTAAACAATAAAATGTCATTCATAGTACAAAATTTATATAATAATTACTATATAAACAAGAGCCACAAGGTGCAGTGTCATTGCATTTGCACATTGCCACCACGTGCATTTTGTCTATTGGGCTGTGTTGTGTAATATATTGCATTCGCACATTGCCACCACGTGCATTTTGTCTATTGGGTGGTGTTGTGTAATATACATTGCCTGTGGCTATGTAATATACATTGTGTTTGGTTGAAGAGTGACATTACTAGTAACAGCATTAGCTGTAATGCCTATTTATATAGACAAAATCAAAATTGATTTCAATGAATGTTAATTATAATATATTGAATTTCAATCAAATAACTATATAAAAGAGGAAGATGTTAATTATAGTATATTGAATTTCAATCAAATAACTACATAAATCAAATAACTACATAAAAGAAGAAGATGTTAAGTGTTGTTAAATTAAAAGGGATATCTCATTTTTACATATTAATTTTTAAAAGTATTATTTTATAATTATAATTGTATATTTTTAAAAATATTATTTTATAATTATAATTGTATATTTTTAAGATATAATATTTCTTTTTTAAGAAAATAAGACGAAGTTGGCACTAAATAGACTTAATGAATTGCATAAAGGTTCAAGAAAATCCAAATAAAATTATTATATGTGTGTCTAAAATATTATTATGATATTATATGATCATGAGGTCAACCATTGACTCTATTTGTAAGAATAATATTATATAATCATGAAGTCAACCATCATTAGACTCTAAAGAACATCGGCATAGGCGGCATTCGCAATAGTAACATTGGTGGTGGGCAACTATCAACTATCAATTATAGTGCCTCCTGATCCATTTCCAACTGCAAACACATGAGGAGATATTGGTAGAATCCGACCCCTGAGGCTGATTGCCCTTACATCTACAGAATATGCATTGGTGCCAGTGTTTGGATTTATGAGAGGCATATTTACAACATACTTATTGCTATTGAGAGCTGCAGAAGATTGAGCTAGGTGCAGGGGCATCTACAGGAGTGAGATAATAGGAAAATATGCGACCTATCTTGCACTGGGAAACAAAAGAATAAAAGCCCCTATCGAGCCCTATCATTCCATCCACTGAAATATTTTGGGTATGTAATGCATACCCTCTAATATTTGGGTTCCCACGGTTAGGTTAGCCACTGTTATAAGGCCAGAGGAACCTTTAGAGTCTGTATTACCATGATCATATCTACATTGAGAAGACATTTGCAGGCACGATTATTTATTACTTTGGTCTTATCCGATGAAGAATTTATTCATTAGTATACCCGTGCTAACGCTATACGTTGGAATTTGGAGACCTAGTGGCCGCGGTATACTGACATCACCACCAGAAAACCCATAAACCAAAGTTCAACTATGTAAAAAATGAAAATTTCAGGAAACCTTTTGGTACGATTCATAATAATAGTGATACAAGGTCACTAGATATCACTGCCGGACATAAAAAATAAAATGCCCTTTACATACGAAATGAAACAAAACACTAATCAAAACAACGATGCAAGAATGAACACCTCTTCCAGAAAGTGAGGTTAAAGCACACAATTACTTTAAAATGTCCAACGTTTATTTATGTATACATTTGATTCATTTGGGAAAGTGTTTATATGCATCACGACAAGTAACTTCTTGTCACTGGAGCAGAGAGCCTTGATATGCATCACGACGAGCAACTTCTTGTCACTGGAGAAGAGAGCTTTGACTGGACGCTTGAGTGTCCAACATTGCGAAACCCCCTAGTCTTTTGTTTCCCTTGTGTCGTTGCACTTCCATGGACCTCCGCTATATCCAACCTTTCACACGGAGTGGTGAAATGACCACCAACGAAACTCTCACTAACCTTTAATTCTTTGTGATTAAAATTCAGTATTTGATTGCAACACACTCAGTCATAGATCTCTAGCAATTCCATCACGTTCACTGATGTAAACACTGCAAGATAGCGCGCGAAAAGGAAGACAACAACATGGCCCCTAACACAGAAGAAGTTAGTCCACCCATTAATTTGACATTATAGATATACACTCACAATGCAATGCAACAAACAACATTAGCAGTGAACATGAGCAGTCAGCTAAGTAATATTGACATACATTTCTCCAAGAATAATTGAAAATTATTGTACCTCAACTCTGAAGCTGAAGAGCATGCAATGAACACCGTGAAATGAGATTCTAGTTAAGCCCACAATGACAGAGACTTAGAGGTCTTATCTTATTTTATAGCGAGGTGGAACATACATGAGTACGGTTTGGTGACTTAGTTAGGTAGTTAGGAGAGGGTAAATGAAGGAGACAATGAATCTAATGGTGTAATGAACACCGTCAGATGAGATTTTAGTTAAGCCTGCCATGACAGAGACAACTAGAGGTCGTATCTTATTTCATAGCGAGGTGGAACATACATGAGTAGGGCTTGGTGAGTTAATTAGGTAGTTAGGAGAGCATAAATGAAGCAGACAACGAATCTAGTGGCGCAATGAACACCGTGAGATGAAATTGTAGTTAAGCTTGCAATGAAGAGGTCGTATCTTATTCCATAGCGAGATGGAACATACATGAGTAGGACTTGGTGAGTTAGTTCGGTAGTTATGAGAGACAATGAAAGAGACAATGAAAGAGACAATGCTATTATTTATTTATTTATTTATTTTTAAATTCTTTTTAGAATTAATTAAAATAATTTTTTATTTTTTTTTAAATGGTTGGTATTTTTAGGGTTAATTAACAAAATTTGATTAAAAATCATTTAGTAACATATATTTAGGTAAAATAAAAAATCTTGTTATTTTCCTTTCATTAATAATTCTTAGACAAATTGATTCTATATTAAATGTTAGATTATTTTAGGATTTTTTTCGTTAGAATTAGAATTAATTCATTATTAATAATTGAATAAAATTTTTGAAGATTTATCATATTAAGCTTAAGAGAGTTAGAGACTGATTTGATTAAATTTTAATTAATTTTTTTATTAATTTTTTTTAATTAAATTATTATAATATTATAAAAAAAATTAATTAGCATGACTTACTGTCGGCTCCTCTTTTCATATTCCTTGGCCTTCACCATTTATACCTTGACTTCTTGCGACCTACTTTCTTCCTTAATTCAATTCTCGTCCTGAAGATGGATCCATGTGAGGATTCAACAACTGTTTTATGGTACTATGGATGAGCCGGTTTCTGCAAATAACAGAAAATGAATCTAATGGCCTAAAACATTTTAATCATCTAACATTTGATCCAATGACCCAAAGAGGGACACACTCGTAGCTGGGGGAGGTTTTTTAAAAGAGGAAAGACTTATGGCTTAAATATAAATAATTTTTTTATTATTTTTGCAAAGAGGCACACAATAGCTCACCATGAGGGAGATGTATAATTCCCCCCATTATAAAACAATAATAATTTGTTGATTGGATTTGAAAAAAGGCACATAATATCTCACTATGAGGGAGATATATATATATATATATATATATATATATATATATATATATATATATATATATATATATATATATATATATATATATATATATATATATATATATATATATCATGAACCAATTTAGAGTTGAAAAGTGTAACTTTTAAAATAAAAATAAAACATTTGATAAATAAAAAAATATGATTGTAAAAAAAATATGTTAGTTTTAAATAAAAAAATTTAAAAATCAATAATTTCGCTCTTAGTGTATTCACTCTTTTGGTTATTGCCTTAAGAGATGATATATTTAGGGAAATATGAGGGAGATGTGAAATTATTTCTTTGTTCAACATGGAGTTCATACATGATCCTTTTAATATCTATATATATGAGTAGAGTAAGAATGAAATTATTGATGTTTTATAATGCTTTCATTAAAACTAAGAAAACTCGTATATTTATTTTTGCATATATATATATATATATATATATATATATATATATATATATATATATATAAGAAAAAATAAATATACGAGTTTTCTTAGTTTTAATGAAAGCATTATAAAACATCAATAATTTCATTCTTACTCTACTCATCCTTTCATTATTGATATTACAACCTAATATAAAGGAGATGTGCAATTTTTTTCATTCTCAACATAAAGTTGATACTTGTGTAGACACACACAAAAATATACATATAGAAAGAACCATCATAGATCCATCTTAGCGACCGTTAGGGTCAGCTAATTTGGTTGAGTCCCCATTGTTAAAGCCCCTTTGCTATTCAAAGATCATGGATTCAATTTTCACGACACTCTTGCATCCACGCTCCGTAATTGAGCCCAAAGGAAGCGACCCCCTTAGATCTCGGGGGTAAACAAAATAATTATACATATTAACCTGGCTAACACTATTTCAGGTAGAAAATTAAACTCAATTTTCAAGAAAAATGTTACAACGTGATGTAAGAGCTTCAACCCTAGGAAACCCATTTTTTGTTTAGGCACATGGGTGTCATTGAAATTCCAAAGGGAAATAAATTTCCCTCAAATGTGATCTTCATAAATTAGAAATTGTAGGATTTTGATGTAATTCCAAGTTCCCATACTCTATAGAAATTAGTGTTGTTAAGACTATTAGGTTTCTTTGATGAGTTGGTGTTTTGGGCCGAGTGGGCCTTTGTAAAAATGCGAAATGCAGGGTCAGCTATTAGATAGTTTTTAAGAGCATGGATAGATTTCCAAATGAATCTTCATTTCGTTAGAAGATATTATGTCTAGTAGTTAGATATATGTCTATGTATAGTAAGTCAGGACAAAGTCTTCAGGTCTAAGAAAAAAAATCTCAAGGAGGAGCACAAGAGCTCTATAGTTGGATAGAAAGGGTTGCCACATTTATTCGTATATGTAAATCCTTATGAGTAATAGAAAATATAGGTTTTTTCAGTTATTCCTTGGGTTTGATTCGTCTTCCTAAACATGTATTGATGCCATATATCATCTGGTGAGTGTCTCTCTCTTAACAATGATTAGGTTTCATGTGTGTTTTTTTCATTTCACGTATGGCTCAGGTGCACACTTATAGTCCACAAAAGTAAAATACCCAAGCCTGGTATTTGGCATAGTGAGGATGTCATGTCAAGATAATCACAAGTACTATTATATAAAGTGAGATATCTCGAGATTGGGAATAAAAATTCAAGAAACTTAAGAAAGGAAGTTGTGATAGATCTAGAGGTTTGCAAACAATGTGGAGTTTTTTTCAGATTGAATCCTAATGAGGAACTAGTAACATAATATGAACCCCAAAATTCCTAGCTAAAAAGGTAACTTTGAATGAGATAAACTATTAAGAACTCGAATGAGAAATAACGAGCTTGCTAATGTTGGTTTTAAGTCATTGTAAGGATAGGGTCCCATCAAAACAAGGTGTCAGGATTTCATGATGATTGAGGACTCCCAATCTAGATTCATTATGGAGGCCGAGTGTAGACACCCCCCTCTTCCACTTACGTCACTAGGGGTGCACCCCCACAAGTCATTGATTACCTCTCACTAATATATTTAATTTGATGAATTGAGTGAAATCTCCACATAGGAAAAAGAGTACGAAACCCCCCACCACCCCCCCCTCCTGATGTCATAAAGGGAGCTCCCCCCCCTCTCAATGTCATAGCCTATACCATGGATTGAGGTTCATTTTTCATATCCATTGATTTGGAGGTCCCACGTCGTTAATACATCCATCATCATTGATTTTAGCCAATTAATTGGGGTCGTTAATTTTGATACCCTACATAGATTCATGAGTCATTGTCATGCCTAACAAAAAAGAAAAGACAGGTTCGATGCAAGTACGAGGGGACCACTATTTAATGGGGTTCGAGGGACAAAGTGTAGATAATAAAATGATTTTGTAATGGACTTAGGTTAATGTTTTAAATGTTATTGCAGGGTTCCTAAAAGGGCTACAAATGAGAGTGATGAGAATAGTCCAAATTTGGATTGGGAACCCTAGACTATCTATGTCATAAGCCTATCCTCTAGTCCTAGAAATCAAACCATCATGACTTAATCGAGATAAAATTATTTGTATATTCATTATCCAACCAAGTTTTCACTTATGAAGTGAGATGATTGAAGGTGAATGGAGCTAGAAAAAATCTCCACATTCCATAATCAAATCACGAGTAGAAGTGTAGGCCAATATTGAGAGAAGGTAGGGACATAAGAAAACACAGGAGGTTTCCATGTGTTTCAAACACTAGGATTCACACTAACATGATGGTTTATATAGAGTAGGCTTATCCCATGCAAGAAAAATAGATAGCGAGAACCAGATAAAGTTTAATGTAGTCATGCATGAAATTTAGGCATGGGAGGTAGGGGAAACAAGTGGAAGACATAGGGGAGAAATAAGTTTATAAATATGAAACATTTTGAGAAGCCTATTTACTCAAGCCCCAAATCCTAGGTTGTATTCATGAATTCATGTGTGTAGCTAAGTTGGTACAACAATTGATCATCCTAGATGGACAGTCCCTCTCATATCTAGCCATCGGTTTCGCTATTAATGGAATTAAGAATGCAAAACGAGGATAAAAATATCAAATTTGCAATCTTGACTAGGAATCTAAGAACCAGAGACAACCATTGGGCCCATGTATGAAAGTCGAAGAAGGGAAATGTGAAAATTAAAAGACAAATTATAGGGATATGGATGTCGATGTGTAAATTAAGTTCATCACTCTCAAGCTTTTTGTGGATCATTTAACCACTCATTTCACCATGATGATGGGAAAATATTGATAGACTAGTTCAGCACAATTATGGAAAAATCCTAATAGACTGGTTAACCACTCAGTTCACCTCGATGATGGAAAAGTCCTAATAGACCAGCTAACCATCAATTCACCATGATGATAGAAAAATATTGGTGTAACAAACACATCAAATCAAAAGATAAAGTGATGAAGTGGATAGAATAAGGCAGTGTTGGAGAATGTGCAGGTTTCTTCATAGAAGGAAATTGTTCAACTCTCACGTCAATATCTTCAATAAATTAAACATGTTTTCCCTTGACTTAAATACCTCACCTAAACTTGTAATCTCATATGAACAATATAATTGTTTGGATAATTTAAAATGGTGTTCATGCTCTATAAATTTTTTATCCTTCCATGCTCAACATGGAACAGATACATGGTACACAAACACACATACGCATATTGGTGTGTTTCTCAAAATGAAGGAGAAATGTAAATCTATCCAATTTTTACAATATAAAATAATTTTCACCTCAAAAGAATTGATCCCTCATGTGTTGGATAGATTGAGTGTTATCTTTTCCACATTTGAATTATAAAATTATAAAGATCAAGTTGGATCATTATTGATATGATGACACCGTATGAAATAAATGTGTAATTCCTTCAGTGATTAACATAGAAGTCACATGCAGTATTTAAAAAAAAATCAGTAACAAAAAAATCTCACTTTCAACCATAAATAAAATATTTTGATGCTTATGGTGTGATCCGGACTTATAAAGGAACACAATAAAGTACAGATATAACTATAAACATAGAGATGCAATGGAAATAAAACCTCATTTGATTAATATCAAAGAACTGAAATATGCTTAAATACATAATGGAAATAAACTAGTTCGGGCGAAGGTAGCTTATCTATGAGAAGATATGTGGTGACTACATACCTCTAAACTATGTTACAATGAGGCTCAATGGAATTTTTATTATAAAAGAACAAGGGAAAACCCTGAAAAACCAAAACCCTAACCCTAGGAGATGGAACACCAAGATTTTGTGGGCCCCATTGGGGTTAGTTGGGCATCCAACTTCCTAGGGTTGTAACTTGGTCATATTATCTCTATTTGGCATGTACGATACCTCGTTGGAAATATCTCCAGGTACTATAGGATTTTTAGAAGACCTGGAAATGTATGCCTGCTTTGGACCTCAAAAAACATTGTTTAAGGGTTCAAAACTCCCGCGAAATTTCAAGACCCAAAAAAGGTACTAAAAATAGTAAATTCTTCTATAAATAAGGAAATTGATGAAACCAACCATGGGTGTAGGTGGAATAGGTTCGTGGCCACCAATATCGATCCCCCCTACTTAGAAAGCAATGGTCCCCATTGCATGCACAACCTCCATGAGGTGGGGAAATTTCTGTGGCACCTAGTCCTTGGTGAACCACTTGCCTTGGTGAAGGAGTTGAACCACTTTGAAAACTCGATATAGCTGGATATTATGCTGGCGAGTGTTGTTGATCAAATTTTCCATGATCTGACCAATTGTTGCCTGTTTGATGTAGTCCAGGTTTAACTCTATTAGTGTGAGTTTTTTTGCAATGTCTGATGTGTTCAGTAATGGTGGAAAGTATGGCCAAAGGTAGTCCACATTGAACAATAGATGTTGGAAAAGGAATGGTGGTATGTTGACCTCAAAGTAATTGTCCCCTATAGGCTTGATGATGGTAAAACTCATATCAGAGTGGGAGAAGATAGCCATGGGGCCCAATGAGGTGCTTCTTCTGAAAATGTAGCCAAACTTTGTTTCCCACTTGAAACATATGCAACACATGATGTTGATCATGAACCTACTTGTACTTAGCATTGAATCTATCCAAAATTTCATGGACCTGCTCGTGGATGTGTTGAATGCACTTAATGAAGTTGTTAGCCTTCTCAGCTTCAGACTGGAAATGAGGCTAATCTACCTGAGTAGGTACAAATGATATGGCCACATCAATGGGACATAGTGGTTGGAATCCCAACCCCACCTAAAATGGAATATGGCTAGTTGAGCTATGGAGATATCTATAGTAGTTATGTTGGACATAGGGGAGGATTTCGTCCCATGTGTGTGGATTATTCGAGTTTTACATGCGTAGAATGTGCAGGATCATCATGTTGAAAACCTCTATTTGGCCATCACTCTGGGGGTGGAGGCCATGGACTTAGTGAGCCTGGTATCCAACATCGACGAGAGGCTTGACCAAAGGTAATCAGGAACCTACTATCTCAATTTGAGATAATGGAATGTGGAATCCAAAAGTGTACCCACACTCATTCAAAGAGGAGATTACTGGTGGTCACCATTGTGATACCCTTCTCGGATGCCGCTAGAATGACCATCTTAGATAATTTGTCAAAGAACACTATAAAAAAGTCATTTCCATGCTTAGTAGAAGGTATTCCCAACATATAATCCATGGAGATGGATTTCCAAAGTTGAATAGGAGTAGGCGTAGGAGTATATAGGCCTTTCTTATTGATTTCCAGTTTGGAAATGACATAAGAAGTGCAGGATCTGATGTAATTCCCAACATATTGGCGAAGGTTCGAGAATAAAAAATAGTTTTGAACCACTACCACTGTTTTTTATACTCCAAAATGTCTAGCGACCCAACTATAGTGTGCCTCCAAAATCATCTTTGAATTATCGCTTGAATGAACGTAGAAGTGTCCCAGGTGGATAAACAACTTGCCTTGGAGGTGAAAATTTGGAACTTTCTTGCCTTCTAGGAGATTTTGATATGAATTGCTGATTTTTCAATCGCTCTTGTAAATATGTGATGACCCAACAATCTCATTTCCACAAGAGTCAGACACAATGGCTAGTGCCATGACTAGTGGACAGCTAAGATAGTTTGCAACACTATTGGTGTTACCTTTATTGTACTTGATGTTCAAGTGGAACTATTGAAACTCTGTGGACCATTTTTTATGGAGATCGTTCTGTCACTTCCCTTGTGTCTTTATGAAATTTAGGGGTCAGTGCTTCACGTGGATGACCGTTTCCTTCCCCATAATGTAATTCTTCCATTTTTGGAAGGCCTACAAAATGGAATACATTTCTTTGTCATAGATGGGATACTTTAGGATTGTGTTTGAAATTTTCTCATTATTATATGCTACCAGATTCCCCTACTGAGTAATAACTACCTCAATAGCATAGCTGGATGCATCTGTCTCAGTCTCAAATGGTTGCTCCAGGTCTAGTAATGTGAGAAATAGTGTAGATAAGAGGTGATGCTTCAACTTGATAAATGAATTATTTCAGGACTCAAACCATAATAAATTTCCCTTCGTTCTGCCCTTGCTGACTTAACTCAAAGACCAAGTGATATGAGTGAAACCAAACACAAACCTGTTGTAGAATTTAGCAAGTCCCAAAAAGATGCAAAACTCTATTAGAGTAGTTGGGGCTGGCCAATATAAAATATCCATTATCTTGGATCGAACCACATGCACACTTCTCTCATCAATGATGTACCCTAGATATTGAACATGGGTTATAAAAAAAGTGTTTTTTTCCAAATTGGCACACAAGTTGTGTTGTCGCAGGGTTTGCATGACTTGCCGTATATGGTGTAGGTGCTCTTCCAAACTCTCGATGAATATTAGGATGTCATACAAATACATTACCATGAGTGAGTTGGTGAAGGGCTGCAATATGTCTTGCATCAGCCTCATGAAGGCTGTGGGGGAATTCGTCAGCTCAAAATTCTTGACTAGCCATTCGAAAAGGCCCTCCTTGGATTTGAAGGAAATCCTCCGGACATCAAAGGGTTATATTGGCACCTAGTGATAAATTCAATTCAAATCAATCTTGCCAAAATATTTTCCCCCCTTGAGTTGGTCCAGAAGTTCATCAATCTACACGATTGGATACCTATTATGGACAATGATCTTATTTAGTATTCGATGGTAAATACCGAGTCTCCAAGTGTCATATTTCTTTTGTACCAACACGATTAGGATCCCAAAGGGTTATGAGCTTGGCCTGATTTTCCTTTTCTGCAATAGCTCCTAAATCTTCCTCTCAATTTCACCATTCTCCATAATAGAGCATCGTTAGGTCGGTCTCTTGGGTATCTGCGTGCCTTGGGTCAAATCGATGGAGTGCTTGACCTAAGAGTGTAGGGATAGCCCCTTGGTTGAGGTGAATATGTCCCTATACTTCTCCACGACCTTATCCATCTATTGTTGTCATGCGGAGGATCCCGGTTTGGAGCATGTGGATGTGGCCAAAATATTCTTCCTTCCCTGAGGGAAAAGCATAAGGAAGACACATTTACCAGTTTGGAAAATTATCATTGCATTTCTTTGTACAAATCAAAGAGATGGTGGTAGGCAGTGGTGCCTTCAATAACTTATATAAATTATTTCCCGAAGAAATAATAACAATGCAAGGCCTAGAATCATACATAACATGACACTTCCACAAGTATGGTTAGCCGAATAATACATCACAAACATCAAGAGTAACAACGTCACACAATACCTCATTTGTGAAAGGCTTGATGTTGTAGGGAAGATGACACTGTTGGCTAATGCTAAGATATCCTCCTTAGTGAAGCCACCAGATGGTGTATGACTGCAGGTGTGGTGTGGTTGCTAGCCCCAACCACTTCATGACCTATGTTGATATGAGGTTCTTTTGGCTTCTGCCATCAACAATAAACTACATTGGAGAACCCTTCACTAAAATTTGTGAATGGAAGAGGCGCTCCTGCTCCTCTAGATATTCGTGATCAATATTCTAGATCTTGGAGGTGGAAACTATGGCACTGGGCTACGCATCAATAATATACTTCCATTTTTCAGTCTCCTTGTCAAATTCTGACTCAGAGTCAAAACATGCATCTGATTCAAAATCCTTAAGCTTGGCCACCAACGACTGCTTGGCTCGACACTCACTTGTGTTGTGAGTGGGGCTCTTATGGAACTCACACCATTTTCCTGTGTCATTCTTTGTCTTCCTGGTGTCGTTTTTTTCTTTTTGCTTCAGTGGGTTTTCTTGGGTCACCTTGTGATCCAGATTTATGTAGGAACACAACAGAATACATAAATAACCATGAAAATAGATATGCAGCGGAAATAATGCGTCATTTCATTAATATCAAATAACAAAAATATGCTTACAGACATAATGGAAATAAAATAGCTAGGGTGCTGGTAGCGAATCTCTGAGAAGAGATGTAGTGGCTACAGACATCCGAACTGTGTTACAATGAGGCTCGAGGGCCTATTTATTGTTGAGAAACAATGTAGAATCCGAAACATCCAAAAACCTAGTCGTAGGAGATGAGGCGCCAAAACTGTAGGCGCCCGTTTGGGTAAATTGGTGGTTCAACTTCCCTGGGGCGTAACTTTGGCATCCGATCTCCGTTTGACGCACTCAACAGCTCATTAGAAAGATCTATTTGAGGAGTACAACTTTTGAATGAGAAACATTGGTCTATGAACCCATGTTTCTCTCCATTTTTCCAAAAAACGTCGTTTAGGGCCTCAAAATAGCTCCAGAAGTTCAGGTCCCAAAAAACTGCTAAAAATAGTAAGTTTTGTTGCAACTTGAAAATTGAAAAAACTGATGGTGGGGGTTAAAATGGATTGGGTGGGTGGCCACCAATATCCACCTGTATCATTCAGGCCCCAAAACGGCTCCGGGAGTGGAGGACCCAAAAACCTGCTAAAAATAGTAAGTTGTGCTAAATGTGAAAAGCTGCAAGAATTGATGGTGCTGGTCCAAATGGAATAGGTGGGTGTCCACCGATATCCACTTGGATCATTCCTCCCTCCTTAGGAAGAAATGGTCCCCATTGCGTTGAGATCCTCCATGAGACGAGGTAATTTCTATTGAACTGAGTATTAGATGTGTTGAAGATGTCGTGGACTTGCGGGTGGACATGCTGGATGCGTTTAGTAAATCTGGTTTCTTTATCAGCCTTAGAAAGTACATGTTTGGATTTTGTATGTGTAGTTGCAGGATGCATGGCAACATCAGGCGGTGGTGCGTTGGGAGTCAGATCAATGGAGTGCTTGTCCTGACAGTGTAGAGGAACCTCTATGAGTGAGGAGAAAATGTCCTCGTATTCCTCCATGACTTTGTCCATCTGTTGCAGCCGTGCAAGGGAGCCCTGTTTCAAGGTTGTGGCCACAATATTCTTCTTTCCCTATGAGTGAGTTGTAAGGAAAATGAATTTACTGGTTTGGGAAACAATCTTACTGCGTTGTTTTACAGTAGTCAAATAGATGACAGGAGGCGGTACTACCTCCGGTATCCTGTACAAGTTATTTCCCAAAGTAATAATAACAGCATGAGGCCTAGACTCATACACAGCATGTCGCCTCCACAAGTATGGTTGGCCCAATAATACATCAGCTACATCAAGAGGATCAACATCACACAATACCTCATCCGTGAATGGCTTGATACTGTACGAAAGGCGGCACTGCTGGCGGATGCGCAGATCTCTCCCTGGGTGGAGCCACCTGATGGTATATGGCTGCGGGTGTGCTATGGTCGGTAGGCCGAGCTGCTTCACGACCTCTACTGAAATGAGGTTCTTTTGGCTTCCGCTATCGATGAGGAATTGCAGCGGAGAACCTTTCACCCACGTCTGCGACTGGAAGAGGCGCTCCCCCTCCTCTGGATCCTCTGGACCCTCCCTCTGGATCTTGGTGGTGGAAATAATGACACTGGGATCTAAATCAATGATTTGCTTCCCTTTTTCATTTCCTTTGCCTGGTTCTAACTCAGGATCAGAAAATGCATCTGATTCGGGTGCCTTTAGTTTGACCACCAAAGACTGTTTGGCCCGACACTCGTTTGTGCTTTGAGTGGGGCTGTTATGAAATTCACACCACTTCCCTGTGTCCTTCTTTGGATTTGTGGTGCTGTTCTGAGTCGAATTGCTTTGGCCTTGCCCCTTGTTCTTTGGTTCGGGGGCACCTTTCAGATTCGTAGATCCAAAGTCTCGCTTCTTTTGCTTAAATTTCTGCTCGATCTTGGCGGCATAGCGATATGTCGTGCCAAGCGATGTAATGTCGAGGAACTCCATTTCCTCCTGAATGTGTTTGTGTAGACAGCCGTGGTACTTGAGCACCAAATGTCTCTCTGAATCTTTAATACCCAACTTTGTGCGCAGGGTATGGAATAGATTCATTAGTTCATGCACATCTTGATCCTTTTGTTGCCGCAGCATGGTCCATTGCATGTATTTATCCTCATAGCTCCCCACGGGGTAATATTGTTCCTTGATGCCATCTCAGAACAAATTCCAAGTGGGTGTGATCAAGAACAGAGAGGGTTCCCCTTTTCCCTCTTACTCACGGTAGGTTTCTCACCAGTCTTTGACATGGGGGGCGGCTTTGAGGAGTGCAAAAAAATATTTTCTCAGTCAGAGAAGTCATGGACCGAGAAATACCCTTCCAGCAAATTTAACCATCTGTCTACAGCGTCTGCATCTATTTTTCCTTCAAATATAGGAATTTCAAAGTTTACCTGTACCTTGAAGGTAGTGGCGCCTCCAGAGTGGCTGTTGGATGCAGATGCGCCATATGTGGGCAGTCGTTGAAGGATTTGAGCAAAGTTATCCATAATCGCGTTCCTTTGTTTCTTGAAGGCCTCCTCGAGCAGTATTTTGATAGGATCTCCTGCTCCCTTTTCTTTCTTTTCTTCCGCCATGGGAGGTCGTTGGGGTTTGCGAAGCTGATCTTGCAAGGGTTCAACCAGATCGAGCCCTAACTCCTTATACCCTGACCGCGTTGGGGACATGCAAAGAAAAACAAAGAAAGAGAAGACCCACTCTGATACCACTGATCTGGATTTATGCAGGAACGCAACACAATATAGAAATAACCATGAACATAGATATGCAGCGGAAAGAATGCGTCATTTCATTAATATCAAATAACAGAAATATGCTTACAGACATAATGGAAATAAAATAGCTAGGGTGCTGGTAGTGAATCTTTGAGAAGAGATGTGGTGGCTACAGACCTCTGAACTGTGTTAAAATGAGGCTCGAAGGCCTATTTATTGTTGAGAAACAATGTAGAATCCAAAACATCCAAAAACCTAGCTGTAGGAGATGAGTCGCCAAAACTGTAGGCGCCCATTTGGGTAAATTGGTGGTTCAACTTCCCGGGGGCGTAACTTTGGCATCCGATCTCCTTTTGACGCGCTCAATAGCTCGTTAGAAAGATCTATTTGAGGAGTACAACTTTTGAATGAGAAACATAGGTCCATGGACCCATGTTGCTCTCCATTTTCCCAAAAAAACATCGTTTAGGGCCTCAAAACAGCTCCAGAAGTTCAGGACCCAAAAAACTGCTCAAAATAGTAAGTTTTTTTGCAACTTGAAAATTGAAAGAACTGATGGTGGGTGTTCAAATGGAATAGGTGGCTGGCCACCAATATCCACCTGTATCATTAAGGCCCCAAAACGGCTCTGGGAGTGGAGGACCCGAAAACCTGCTAAAAATAGTAAGTTGTGCTGAATGTAAAAAGCTGCAAGAATTGATGGTGCTGGTCCAAATGCACTAGGTGGGTGGCCATCGATATCCACCTGGATCACCTTGCCTTGGATTTGTCCTTTTTTCTATGGTTTGGGGATGCCTTTCCCTTGCTTCAGGTTTTTTCGGATCCAATGTCTTGCTTCTTCTATTTAAATTTATTCTTGATCTTGATAGCATATCGATAGGAAATGCCAAGCAAGTAGAAGTCCAAGAAATCGATCTCATCCTAGTTGTAATTATGTATACAGTCACAGTACTTGAGAACCAAATTCTACTCAGAATCCTTGATACCCAAGTTCGTGTGAAGGGTATGAAAAAAAATTATGAACTTTGGTATGTCTTGGCCCCTTCCCTTTCGCAATGTGGTCCTATTTATGTATTTATATTTATAGCGCCCGATAGGGTAACACTACTCCTTGATGCCATTTCAAAAATAATTCCAAGTGTTTGCAACTGAAAATAGTGAGGGTTCCATCCTGTCCCTTTTTTGACAATAGGTTTACCACCAATCCTTGACGTGGGGGGCAACTTAGAGGAGTGAAAAAGTAATCTTTTCCCGATTGGAAAAATCATGAATTGAAAAATCTATATTTAATATATTTAACCATTTATCCATGATATCTACATCTATATGGCATTCAAATATGGGTATGTCGAAGTTGACTTGTACCTTAAAGGGAGTGGCACCTCCAGAGTGGCTGCCCTATGAAGATGCGTCCCCTGTGGGTAGCCACCGAAGGATATGGGAAATGTTGTCCATCCTTGCGTTCCTTTGTAACTCGAGGTATTCTTAGAGAAATATTTTGAAAGGATCTCATGCTCCCTCATCTTTATTTTCTTGCCCCATGGGACATCATTAAGTTTTGTAAGGCTAGTCTTGCAAAGGTTCAACAAGTTCGAGTCCTAACTCCTTATATCCTAACCTCGTCGGGGACATGGAAATAAAAACAAAGAAATAGCACACTGCTCCAATACCATTGATCAAGACTTATACACACTAGTACATTTGGTCAAATTTTCGACACTTTTGACCAAATGTCAGAAATTTCCCCAATTTTTATCATTTTTTCAAATCTCGCCCACAACTGTCGCTATACTGACATTTGGAGAGAAGTATCGGTATTGTGACACTTAGAGGTAAGTGTCAGTCTTGTGAAGTTTGGAGAAAAGTGTCAGAATTGCGACAGATTGGAGAAATGTGTTGGTCTTGCGACACTTAGAGCTAAGTGTTAGTATTGCGACGTTTGGAACAAAGTGTCAGTATTGCGACAGTTGGGGGCAAATCATCAGTATCATGACATTACAAAGATAACTGTCGGTATTGCAACAGTTAGAAAAAGTGTCATTATTGTGACAATTGTGTTAAGTGTCGTTATTGCGATGTTTACGAGGCAAGTGTTGTTAGTGTTTAGGAAAAATCTTAGGGTTTAGGGTTTTGGAGTTATATTTTAGGATTTAGGAACAATGTGTCAGGTCATGTGATTAGTTTTATGGTTTAAGAACAATGTTTTGGGTCATGTGATAGGGTCATATAAGGGTGCCCATTAAGGAAACATGTTCCGGTGGGTCGAGTTGGGTCTGGTCGGGTTGTGTCATGTGAGGCTGCCCAAGGAAACACGTTTGTATGGGTCGGGTCGGGTCGTGTACTGATGGTGCTAAAGGAAACACATTCGGGTGGGTCAGGTTGAGTTTGGTCAGGTCTTGTCATGTGAGGCCACGCAAGGAAACACATTTTTATAACAGGTTGGGTCGGTCATGTCGGTTAGGTCATGTCGGTTCATGCGATATTGTCAAACGAGTTCGGGTTAGGACATGTCGGTTCATGCCATATTGTAAGGGAACCTACGGAAACACACGGTTCAGGCGGGTCGGGTTGGGTCAGATCGTGTCCTGTGAGGTCTCCCAAGGAAATGCATTCGGGCATGTCGAGTTGGGTCTGGTTGGGTTGTGTCATGTGATGCTACCCAAGAAAAAACGTTTTTACTGGTTGGGTTGAGTTGGGTCTGGTCGAGTCGTGTTCTGTGAGGCCACCCAAGGAAACATGTTCATACGGGTCGGGTCGAGTCATGTGATGGCGCTCAAGGAAATGTGTTCAGGCAGGTCAGGTTGGGTCTAGTCGGGTCTTGTCGAAGTGTGAGGCCGCCCAAGGAAACACGTTCGTACGGGTCGGGTCGAGTCACGCTCAAGGAAACGCGTTCAGGCGGGTCTGGTTGGGTCTGGTCGGGTCTTGTCGTATGAGGCTACCCAAGGAAACACGTTCATATGGTTCGGGTCAAGTCGTGTGATGGTGCTCAAGGAAACACGTTCGGGTGGGTCTGGTTGGGTCTGGTCAGGTCTTGTCGTGTGAGACCGCCTAAGGAAGCACATTTGTACGGGTCGGGTCAAGTCATGTGATGACGCCCAATTTGCTGGAAACAATTTTAGGTTACGTCAGGTCGGTTCGTGTCGTACTGTAAGGGCGCCCAAGGAAACACGTTCAGGCGGGTCGGGTCGGGTCGGGTCAAGTTAGGTCGTGCCGTGTGAGGCTGCCCAAGGGAACGCATTCGGGTGTGTCGAGTTGGGTTTGGTCAGGTCGTGTCGTGTGAGGCCGCCCAAGGAAAAACGTTCATACGGGTTGCATCGATTTGGATCTGGTCGAGTCATGTCGTGTGAGGCCGGCCAAGGAAACACATTCGTATGGGTCAGGTCTAGTCATGTCATGATGGCGCCCAAGGAAATGCATTCGGGTTAGGTCAGGTTGGTTCATTCCATATTGTAAGGGCACCCAAGGAAACATGTTCGGCTGGGTCGGGTCGGGTCGGGTGATCGGGTCAGGTCGTACCGTGTACTGAGGCTGCCCAAGATGGAAACGCATTTGGGTGGGTCTGGTTAGGTCGGGACAGGTCGTATCAAAATTGTTTAGTTGTGACCACCCATGTTGCTTGTGCACATTTGTGTGATCCATTTTCATTTGCTCCCTTATGCACCCTTTGTTGAAGTAGGCAGCTCGAGTCAGGTTGGGTCGTGTGATGGAGCCCAAGGAAATGCATTCGGGTCAGGTTAGTTCGAGTCGTACCGTACTGTGAGGGCACCCAAGGAAACTACCCGTGTTGTGTCGGGTCAGGTCTGGTCATGTCATGTGAGGCTGTCCGAGGAAACGCATTCCCGTAGGTCAGGTTGTGTTGGCCAGTCGTGTGAGGGTGCCCAAGGAAACGCATTCGAGTTGGTCGAGTCAAGTTGGGTTGGGTGGTGTGAGGGCGCTCAGAGAAACGTGTTGGGGTGGGTCAAGTCAGGTCAGGTTGTGTGATGGTGGCCATATAAAAAATGCTAAGTTGTGACCTCTCGTGTTGCTTTTGTACATTTTTTTGATCTATTGTGTGTTTTCTCCCTAGTGCATCGGCCTTCATTTGGGTGGGTCAAGTCATGTTGTGTGAGGGCGCCATAGCAAACGTGTTCAGGTCGGATCATGTGAGGGAGGTCGTATAAAAAATGCTAAGTTGTGACCACTCGTGTGCCTTGTGCATGTTCGTAAGTCCCGCTTGTCATTTTCTCCCTCATTCCTTCATCGATGTTCAGGCGGGTCAAGATGGGTCATGTGATGGCACCCAAGGAAATGCGTTCGGGTTGGGTTGTGTCGAGTCGCCATGTGAGGGCTCCCACAGAAATGCATTCTGGCGGGTCTAGTCCAATCCGGTCGGGTCATCATGTGAGGGCATCGGCTAGGGAAATGAGTTCAGGCAGGTCAGGTCAGGTTGGGTTGTGTCAGGGCGCCCAGAGAAATGCGTTCAGGTGTGTTGGGTCGGGTCGGGTCAGGTCATGTGAGGGCACCCAGAGAAATGCGTTTGGGTGTGTCGGGTCAAGTTTGGTCGAGTCGTCATGTGGTGTGAGGCTGGCCAAGGAAACACATTTGTATGGGTTGGGTCGAGTCGTGTCATGATGTCACCAAAGGAAACGTGTTTAGGTTAGGTTAGGTCGGTTCGTGCCATATTGTAAGGGTGCCCAAGGAAACATGTTAGGGTGGGTTGGGTTAGGTCGGGTGATCGGGTCAAGTCGTGCCATGTAATGAGGCCGCCCAAGCTGGAAACACGTTCGGGTGGGTCTGGTTAGGTCCTGTCGGGTCGTATAAAAAATGTTCAGTTCTGACCACCCATGTTGCTTATGCACATTTGTGCGATCCATTTTCTATTTTCTCCCTCATGTGCCCTTTTTTCAGGTGGGCAGATCAGGTCAGGTTGGGTCATGTGATGGAGCCCAAGGAAACGCGTTCGGGTCGGGTCGAGTCGGATCGGGTTTGGTCGTGTCGTGTGAGGCTATCCAAGGAAATGCATTCGCGTAGGTTGGGTCAGGTCGTGTTGTGTGGGGGTGCCCAGGAAAACGTGTTTGGGTGGGTCGGGTGGGGTGGGGTGGGGTCGTGTGAGGGAAGCTAATTAGGAAACACGTTCGGGCGGGTCAGGAACCTAATAGTACAGTTTTGCCTCTCAACCAATACATTTTGTTGTGGAGTGTAAGGTGTAGTATATTGTATTTATATCCCATGTTTAGCACACAATTTATTGAAATATTTTAAGTAGAATTCCCCACCAGTATCATATCTAAGAGAGGCAATGTGACAACCTAACTATTTCTCTATTAATGCTTTTAAATTTTGAAATTCATTGAACACATCATATTTTAATTATAGAAAATATGCCAACATTTTTCTACTGAAATAATCAACAAATGGAAGGAGGTACCTAGCAGCAGTGTTTGATGTCATGTTCATTGGTCCACATACATTGTCTGAAAGTACCAACTGAAGGACCCTCTACGCTCTCCAAACTTTCCCTTCATAAAAATATGGTATTCAATGTAGCTTCCCTGCCTGACAAGCTCTGCAAACTCTATGGATCTTCTAGAGAATGTTTGAAAGTCATCATGCTCAAAATATTCCACCGCTCTTCAAGTGCAGCAACTACCTGATGCTTGACACCTGAATCCTCAACCCCTTCCAGCTTCTAAGTAATTCAAAACTTAGGAGAAGTTTGGAAAGGTACTCCAACCTGATCCTCATCAGAACAACTTCACTATTGAATCTTACACTATCTGTGTCAATATCAATCAACCTATAAACCTTATAGTGTTGTTCTACTCTATAATCATTATCTTTGTTGTACCCTTAAACCCCTAAACCACTAACACCTAAACCCCTAACCCCTTAACCCCTAAACACCTAAACCATTAATGATTAACCCATAACCCATTAACCCCTCTCCCATAACCCCTCAAATCCTTAACTGCTAAATCCCCTAACCCCTAAGCCCCTAATCCCTAATCCCTTAACCACTAAATCAATATTCACCTAACCCTAATTGCGCCTAACCACTAATCCCCCAATCCCTAATCCCTTAACCACTAACTCATTATTCCCCTAACCCCTAAATGTGCTTAAATCCCCTAACCCCTAACCCTAAAATCCCTAACTGTTTAACCACTAACTCATTATTCCCTCAACCTGAATCCCTTAACCACTAACTCATTATTCCCTTAACCCCTAAATGTGCCTAAATCCCCTAACCCCTAGGCTCCCAATCCCTAACCCCTTAACCCCTAAGACCCCAATCCCTAATTAGTTTATGTGATCAGGATCCATGTATAGGGTTACAATGACTATGCTCAACAGTTGTAAACCGATTATTTTCTTGGTTCGACACCAATTCATGGGACTTCATCTGATTTACCAACAAATTTCAGTGGTGATATAAATTTTTGTACTCACGACTTATTCAACATCTAAAGGGTATACGCTCATATTTGAGTGTCTTCTTCCACAACTGATCATCTTGAAATTAGATATCTATTTATTTCAGAAGGGGTCAAATATGTTCATGTATACACATATGCAGACATGGTGTAATGTGCCATAACATAATGAATGGATTCATGTGCATTACCTTTCCCTTTATCGGGTGTTTTACCATATTCAATGAAGGATTGCGCAACACCACTACCATAGGAAGTGCACCACTGAAAAAAAATTATGATACCAAACAACACATAGCTGTGATGAAACAATATTGCTTGGTGATGAACCAATGATCCAACTCAACATAAGCGCAGATTATAGGGGTATCATTCCAATGAACCAAGGGAAAAAGTACAGAGAACGCTGTGGGAATTTATATGGAGGGGATATCAGGAAAGAATATAGGGAGGAACGTTGAAAAGCGAGAAGAAATCGAAGGAAAAAATCAAGCATGTTGATGGAAGAGCTTAGGCCCATACATCAGTATGTGGGATATAGCTGCAAGACTTGGAGCCCTTCGACTTAAAATCACCAGTGAAGTTCGCCACACCGAATCATGAAAATAACCGATATATAACTCAACATACAAAATGAAACGTTTATCCAATGTGAGCCAAGGACCTACCAAACACCAAGTGTCATGCTTCTCCCATGATTCTGCATGCCATCCCAAGAGTGTGCATAATGGTGAGGTCATAAATGAACCTCAATCGTCTGTCAGAGGAATTCAAAACCATATCCAATCCTGTTTATGATCTCTCCCCCTGACCTACATCGATTAAAGAATTGATATGTCATAAATACTTTGTAATCACACATAACCTGTCTCCCTCCATCACGAATTTAATGAACCTCAATAGTCTGTCAGAGGAATTCAAAACCATATCCAATCCTGTGTATGATTTCACCCCCTAACCTACATTGATTAAACAATTGATATTTGATAAATCCTTTGTAATCACACATAACCCGTCTCCCTCCATCATGAATTTAATGTGAAATATGGAGGCTCTAAGTAACCTAATGTGTAGCCACGCGTGATATGAATCCCTCCAAGTGGAGTCCATGGCACATTCACCAAGGCCTACTTGAAACTTGGCCACACAAACAGTTTGCATGTCAATCATGAGCAAAATGTTACCAAAAAACGGAAAACCAATGGAATGAAGCTGAAATGACATCCTCATAAGGGAATCATTCACTTTATCCTTAAAATCACAAATTTTCAAAACTGGCCTTTTCTAAATATAAAGGAAAAAGGGGTTGTAAACCAACGCACAATGTTAAAATCAAACCTAAGTTCCAAATTTTTTATATGTTGGCATTTGAAAGGTTTTAATACCTATTTATATGGTGGAGCAATACCACCATAAACTATGGTTTTAATATCGATAGAGGCATTTCAAACAAATTATATGCCATGTTTAAATCAAACCTAAGTTCCAAAGTTTTTATACGTTGGCATTTGAAAGGTTCTAATATCTATTTATATGGTGGAGCATTACCACCATAAACTGTGGTTTTAATATCAACAGAGGCATTTCAAACGAATTACATGGTGGCATATTCATTAACCTATGGTTCAAAGGTTTCAAATTAATTGCGGGCCTTTCAAAATTTCACATTAATCACTACAGCTACCCATGCATTTCATCACTATAGCTACTTTCCACGTCCATAATCGACTCAAACCCTACTGGTTATATGCCTCCTTCTACAAAGGATCACTCGTTAAACGTGCAAGAAACTCCAGAAAGATTCCTAAAATACTATAGGCCCTTCCTCTATTAGCAGGCAAAATGGTAATGTGAACTTATTTTCTGTTTGTTACAGATGTGAACTTATTTTCCATGTTTTTTTGTATAAATTGGAAGCAATTGCACAGAGGCTTAAATGCTTATCAATGCACAACCAATCCCCTATTGAAGAACATACCAATGGAGAATAAAATTTGAGATGAGCCATGAACTCTGAATAGATACTTGGAGGCATCTATTGAAGCTCAGTCCAAGCTTTAATATCACGGCCCACAGATTGCAATTCCCAAATCTGTATTTTTTAAATATCTTTATTAAGGTTGTTAACCACTCTCCCAACCATGATTGCATGACCATTGCTCTCTGCAAGGACTGGAGTAGAAACAGAGCATGGCATGGCTGCATCAAGTTCAGACCAAATGCCACTCTCGGCATCAAATCTAACAACTCCATATGGAAACTAGGCCAACTATGCTAGTGTTACCTTCGCATGTCACTGGCACATTATTTTTCCTTTGCCATATGGCCTCATTATTATCTATGCATCACAATCATAAATCTCAAATGAATTATGAATTTCCCACATTGCATGAATTCATTACTGATTATGTATGGCTAGTCTCATTTCTGGAGTATATCACACTGTCTCTTTCCATAATCTTGGATTTTTCAAGGCTTAAAGCCTCTTTATTTGATCCTTCAAGAAATTATGTTCAACCACCATTATGAAAGTTATGATTACACAATTATACAGCCTAATCAGATAAAACTTGTCATAAGAACATAAAAGTGTTCATATTCAATTTTTAAGGTCTAATACCTCAGCCATAGACTCATTTTTAATCTACTCGATATTAATAAGGAATATGATGTGATGTTTGAATCTCTATATGCATGGGTTTGGACAAGTTGTATTTATATTTATATTGACCTCACATAATGCTACGGGACTATATTCTCAACATTGTATGATCAAGCATATATGATCATTCTAATAAGAAAATATATCACTTCAAAACATATATTTGCACTGCAACTATTTCCATCGAAGGCATCATATGGCATCATTCCATTACAACATTCAAATATTTCCTATTTATGATCTGAGGGAGTATGATCTTGATCCATTCATTTTACAAGGGAGTGCTATAAAATTGTCATAGATACAAGAGATAGTGAGTAAAGAAAAGTTAACATGCCAGCAAAACATGTTCGCAAAATAACATTCATGGTTGTCATTTTTATTGGAATAGCTAAATCATATTTTAAGGAATCTCCATCCAAAAAGAATTTCAATGGAGAGAATCCTTAATATGATTTAGTTATTCCGATAAAAATAACAACGAAGGATGTTATTTTGTTGGCTTTTTGGCTTTTTTAAACTTATTTTTCAAATAGAGCTCAATTGATATGGTTAGTTGGATTGAGAAGCTATATTATTTTCATTGGAATTTTTTTTCACTCAAACAATAGTATGTAGAGATCAAAACCAATCTTAAGATTACTTTATAGTACAATAAAGTGTTCCAAACATTTTCCCACATGATGATACCTTCATTGACCTATAAAAAGTAGTTCATGGGCTATATGTTCTGCCTCTTTCCCATATAAATCCCTTTAATTTTGATTGGAAATATAAGAAGTAGATATATTTTTTTTGAATTGGGGTCAACATCATTAATGCACTAAACTAGGTAGCCTTGTTGATTTATAAATTGGTAAATTGATGACATTCAATTAATTTCATTCTAGAATATATATATTCAGTACATGAAACATTTTTCATCAATGCACATGGGAAAAATATATGAACAATTGATTTCATTATAGAACATATATATATCCAATATGTGCAACATTTTTCATCAATGCACATAGAACATATCCGACCATTGGACAGACAAATTTTGTACTAAATTTTCAACCAGGAATACAGATGTGGGTCAAATCCCACCCAAAGTCGGAGAAGTGCTCCGAGTCTCTTGTCTGAAAGAAATCTTCATAGAAAACTATATTGCGGATGATTTATTTACATTGTGGATACTTTTTACCAGAAAATACCACAAGAAAAATTGGGCACATTCAATTCATGTATATATCCAGTATGTGAAACATTTTTCATCAATGCACGTAGAAAAACTACTTTTAGTTAATTTCATTCTAGAACATATATATTGAGTACACGAAATGTTTTTCATCAATGCACATATTAAAACTATTTGAACAGTTAATTTCATCCTAGAACACACACACACACACACACACACACACATATATATATATATATATGCAACATTTTTCATCAATGCATGTATAGAAAAGCTACTTTCAGTTGATACTAGAGTTTGCATGTACCAAAACAATTTGTACATGTGCAAACACTTGCAAAAATAACATAACAAGGTAGCTCAATTTTTAGTTGAGTACTGGAAGTTCTAAAACATATAATCCAAAGAGAATAAATTGTTGGGTAGTTCAATCAAAAAAATTCCAATGTAATGTCATCTTCAATAATCCATTCATGATCGGATTTTGACACTTTCCGTTTCTTAATTCTCTTTTTTTTCTCAACTTTATGCGTGCTACACACACCAAGTGACTATATTGACAACTTATGAAATCAGGTTCATAGTCCTCAAAGTAAACAAAATCCCCACTTTGATTAGTTTGTCTGAAAAAAATAACCTTTTAGTATAATAGATCCTCTATCATATGGAAATTTTTGATCATTATAGTTTTCTAAAAATTTCATTTTTTGTTCAGTGTAACGCATCAAATAATACTTCACATTTTCGTCATTTTCAGTAGGTGCAATTATAGTAAAAACATCTCCTACACAGTAAAACAAACTTAAAAAAATTATGTATTTAAATTTATTTCTAGATCTTTATCATTAGAAAGCAATTCAAAGGTTACCTTCTCTAACAAGGTCAAAAATTCGATCACCATTGGATGATATTGTAGTCTCCTCTGATTGCATTTCTTCAAACATTGCGATGGACATTTTTCCCTTTATATTTAGCTCTGCATGTTTCCAATCTTTTAGATACATTTTGTTTTCACAAACTTCATTGGATTTTGTGTTATCTATGCAAACATGACAAAAACATGAATATTTTCTTTTATCCAATGCAAACACATTTCTTGATGACTTTGTTTTAATTGAATACAATTTTCGAGTCGCTTTTATTGTTTCAACGCCATTTCCAATTGATCTATCTAGGTCTTCGATCCAGATATGCCAAAAAAAATTATATGGAAAATTTAAAGAAGAATGTAAATATGATATAAAAATACAATCAAAGATAGTCATTGTGATAAATGTACACTGTTTAAAATTATATATCCAATAAAAATTAAATTGAATGTACCTTTTCACTTCTCTTGATTGGTTAGTATCATGGCTTAGAGCAGTGATGCACCATTGAATAAATTATTTCGCGTCCACAAGTCGGCTTGTAGTGGATTTCATTTGATATCTTCGAAGTGCTCGTTTTATGCATGCCCCTGCACCATCATGTTCTCCTTTTCCATGGCTAGTCTCAAAGAAATTCCAACAATGCTTAATGCAAGTTTTCTTATGAAGACAACACAACCAAAAGAATGATCATGTAGATTTGAATTAACCTGCACATCCGTCTGACCATATCCAATGTTCAATGTTCATTGAATGTTATTCCATGGTTTTTCAAGGAGTCATAAATTTTTCCAAAACAATGTTGTACAAAATATGTATCATGTGTACGATCATCACTAATATAAAAGTGATATTATTTAATAATATGTCTATTTTCACTGGTGATTTTTATATGATCGACGTTTTGTTCAGCATGTATATATAGAATATGGATGAGCATGGAGATTTGGTCAGAATGATAGTATTCACTCTGAATTTCTTTTTCTGGAACAAATGTGTAGTTTTCTGCAAAATCAATTACTGAAAAAATGGTCCCTGGTGGAAAAACTTCATAGGATTTTTTTAATTGCAAATATTTCCATCGAGATGTATGGGAATGCTTGGTGTATTTGTAAATTTCTGCCTCAAACTTTCTCAAAAAATTCTTCCTCTCGTAATTCAATTTTTTTAACACTCTTTGCACCTTGAATCAATGTATGGATATATTCATATCTCTTCCATTTCACTTTCATGATGGGAAATGATTGATCATTTCTATCAATATGATATTTACTTTAAAATTTAGTTAAATTTCCACAATCATCGCTTTTTTTACCACCAACACATTTATTTTCGTAAAATAGTTCATCGCTTTCTCTTTTACATAGAATTTGAGATATGAGATCAGGATAGTGGAAGGAAGAGGTGAATCCTTCCAAAATTTTCTACCAAAATCAAGGAATGTGTCATAATATAACTCAAATTCCACATGATAACAACAACAACAAGTGTCACGTATAGTGATAGGTTTTACATACCATGGTTTCTGTTGAACAAAAGCACTGATAGAAACTTGAATTTCATGATTATCTTCTTTTAACTTGTTGAAAAACTCTATTTGAGTGGTTTCCAAGAAATGAACTTCTCATGTTCTTTATACTGATTTCGTGCTATTATTCTTTGCATCACATGCCTTGCAGTTGGAGAAACACTCCAATTGTTCTTCCAATATTCCTATTTTATTTTTTTAACATTTTATCCAAGTCTATCTTTGTATGGTTTCCTACAAATAGCTCTCCAAAAAGCGAGTTCATCATTTACATCTAGTTGCAGCTGAAATTTCCGATGTTTGTGCAAATTTTTTCACAAAGTTCTCAATGCTTGTTCCATAGCTTTTACCAAGTGATTCTCTTTAGTACTTGGTGAAACCACTTCCATATGTATTGCACTACGTACATCTGAAACATTTTTCTGTCTAGATCTTCTAACTAAATTTACAGCACTATTTATATTTTATATCACATTTTCCTTCATTTTTTTTTTATTATCTTTGGTTGATTTTCGAATGCCCAATAAAGTCGTAGCTTATTTTAATTTCCTTAATGATAGGAGATCTTTCAACATTTGGGCTTGAAATATCATCTTTTCCTTTATGAAATACTTATAAAAAATGCGGTTAACACGATATCGTATATAATGGTCAGCTTTTTTATCTCCATATGTGTCAGTGTCAACATTTTCTAACATCTCATCATCGACATTTATTTCATCTGTACGTATTCGAATGAATAGTACATAATAAGTTTACATATCCAATAAATAACTAAATTAATAAATATATGTATAATTTCAATAATACGTGCATGTGTTCAACATATATGTGTGTGTGTGTGTGTGTGTGTGTGTGCATACCTTGTGTTTCAATTTCTTCACTTGAATTTATTTCAACATTTTCACCATATTCAATCATTGGTTCAATATCTCTTTCACTTTCTCTTTAAAAATTTTGTATCTCATCATCAATTTTTTGAGGAATATCTCTCTTTGTTTACATTGCAAAATATTTTTCAAATTAGTTCATCAAATAAAAATTAAGCTTCACATTTTACACTAGGAAAATTTTAAATATATCGAAATCATAATATTTGTATTTACATACCTACTTCAACTTCTAGTTGAGGTTGATTTTCCCCTTCAATATTTGAGAGTCCTTCAATATTTCTTTTGCGAGATTGTCTCTTCTTTTCTCTACGTTCCTTATGGTCTCTTTTTCGATCATATTTTCTCATACAATTCCTTCAATTTCCCATGATAATAGAGTATGAAGTTCGAAAAATTTCCTTCAAAATTTAGACAAAAACTCAATTAAAAAAAACATCACAAAAGATTTAATTAAAAAAAGAAACTCATTTTAAAAATTTTGCGAAAAATACACACTCCAATCCAAAATACTTTAAAAAATTCGAGAAAAAAATGTCTTATAAAAATGAAACGAAGCTAAAAATATTTCCTTCTAGGTCCTACAAAAAAATTTCATTTAAATAGTTAGATAAAAACTCATTTTAAAAAATCATTATAATAGATTTACTTCAACCCAAAACAAGTACTCTAAAAAAATGTCACTTCAAAAAATGTCTCCAAAAAATGTCCATTGAAAATTAATTCCAACTTCATAAAAAGCGCCACTTTAAAAAGTACTTCAAAAAAATTCACTTTAAAAAATACTTCCAAAAAATGTCCAAAAAATGTCCTTTCGAAATTAAGCCCAAATCCATACCTTCAAAAATAATGAAAATTAAGCCCAAATCCATACTTTCAAAAAAATGAAGCCCATAAAACATCCAAAAAACTGTATCACATACCTCCAAGAAATGTCCTTTCAATGTACCTCTAAGGAAAGTCTTCAAAAATGTTCTTTGAATGTACCTCCAAGAAAATTCCTTAAACCCAAAAAAATTCTTTGCAAAATCAGACCAAATGTACGAAAATATGAGAAAATAATGAATGCCTCCAAGAAATGTCTAGTAAATGTACCTCCAAGAAAATTCTTTAAACTCAAAACAATTATTTGGAAAATCAGACCAAGACGTTTGTAAAATCAGACCAAATGTGCGAAAATATGTGAAAATAATGAATGATTTCGTGGCAATTTATATTGCCGCAAAATGTTTTTTTGGAGGGGCTCTGCGGTATTTTCTAGCCGATGGAAAGTCGAGTAAAAGTTCGATCGGACTTTTATGTCGTTAGAATTTACGGGCTGTCGATGAAAAAAATAGTTCGGCAGAACTATGTTTAAGAGTTCGGCTGACTAACGCGTCGCCAATTACGTAGAACCCAGCTCTGAATACATACCTGTAACTTTGGACTAAGTAAACTCCATGAAAAATTCTGAATTAACTGTCGGAACCAGGACAAGCATTTTCAGAATTGAATCTACTTTCAGGAAATATAAATTTTATGGAATTTCATAAATATTTACTAATTTTAATTAATTTTGTAGTAAAACAGGTGCAAACAATTTCTGAAGGTCATTGTGATTCAGTAAAATCAAAATTTTGTATCTTCTAAAATACATTGTAAAAAAAATTGAAAAAATTATGGTGCATTACATTGGCTCGTCGTCTCTAATAGGTAGCTTTTAGATTTTTAGTTTATAAATTATATGTTAAGAAATTTCTTGCATCGCGAAACATATTCAAAATATGTAGTTTTTTCATCTTGGACTAGTTCAAAAATTTCTAGTAATTATGATATGCATCAATTGGCTTTGTAAATATGACCAAACCAAAGTAGATTCTATCTATATTGTTGTAACACATTTTGTTTCTCAAAAGCACAAATTTTCAAAGAATACAACATTGCGTATTAACATGACTTCTTATGAATCCTTGATTGTTAAAAAACACACACTCAAAGAAATGCTAAGCTGACATATCAAATGTGTATAAAACAAATTCAAAAGATAAGTAATAGAAGGCTAACAAAATTACTGACAACTTTTATTTTTATCGTAAAATGAAATTCTAAACATCGCTTTAGCTTGTAGAATGTTGAAGAACCGAAAAAATGAAACTTTTCTCTCAAAAAGGGAAAATAGTGTAAAATTTTAAAATAATAATGGTTATAAACAATTAAAATTAATTTTATTAAATAGTTAGTTTAGATATTTTCACTCTAAATGAGGTTTGCATATCAAGACATTTGATCCCTCTTGGCTCTTGGTAGATCGAGAGTTAAGATTGATCTAGACCATCTTAATTTCCCCCTTTAAATAAACTATATTCCACATGAATACCATGGGTTGTCTTTATAGTTTATTGTTATTTTATTTTATTACCTAAATTCAATTCAACTTATCAAAAAGAAAATGGCAAATACTATAAAAAAACATATATAAAACTATTTACATTTACATATAAAAATATAACAAATTTTCAGTAACAACATTTTAACTTAAAAGTCACTAAAACCTAAATTCAATTTAACTTTCCTTTGATTGTGGATCAGGTTACAAACTAATAACTTGTGGAATCCCTAGGCATTTTCTTTGATTGTGGATCCATTCCCTCTTCAGAAAACTCTCCAATATATATTGGATGGAGGGAAATGTCATGATAAAACATGTACAAAAAAATATTTTTTAAAATTATGTAGTGAAAAACTGTCTTTAAAATTTGAGAATAAAAAGTTGAGTAGGTTTGACATCATATAATGTGAAATTAGTTTATTATTATAAAGTAAAAAACATGTAATTTTTTAGCCACAATTAGGTAATTAAAGATATGTATATAGTTTTTTTCTAACTTAATAAATTTCATATTCATTAACAAAAAAAATTGAAAGAGCATGTATGTAGTTACAAACTATTACAATTAATTAATTAAAGGTAAATTTAGTGTTAATTAAGAAATGAGAATTATGAACACTCATCTTTATTAATTTCATTTTTTATATATTAAGAAATACTACCCATGAATAATAAAGCATTTCTAACATAAATAATATATAACAAAAAAAAACCATGTATTTTTGGAATAATAAAATAGCTGTAACAAAAATAATATAGAACAAGAAAACCTATGTATATTTAGATGTATGAAAATTTAGATACATTTTATTAAGTAAAATTTTAAAATAATAATGGTTATAAACAATTAAAAATATTCTTATTAAATAGTTAATTCAGATATTTTGACTCTAAAAGAGGTTTGCATATCAAGACATTTGATCCCTCTTGGCTCTTGGTAGATCTAGAGTTTACATTGATCTAGACCATCTTTATTTCCCCCTTTAAATAAACTATATTCCACATGAATACCATGGGTCAATACCATGGGTTGTTTTTATAGTTTATTGTTATTTTATTTTATTACCTAAATTCAATTTAACTTATTAAAAAGAAAAAACAAATACTCCAAATCTAGGCCATCTTAATTTCCCCCTTTAAATAAATTATATTCCACATGAATACCATGGGTTGTTTTTATAGTTTATTAATATTTTATTTCATTATCTAAATTCAATTTAACTTATTACAAAGAAAAAGCTAATACTATAAGAAAACATATATAAAAATATTTACATTTACATATAAGAATATAATTTTTTTTTAATAACAACATTTTAACTTAAAAGTCACCAAAACATAAATTCAATCTAACTTATTTAAAAAAAAAACTAACATTATAATATATATATATATATATATATATATATATATATATATATATATATATATATATATATATATATATATATATATATATATATATATATATATTTCAATGTCTAACATTTGATCCAATGCCTTAGATATGGACAGATTTGATCCAATACCTTAGATATGGACAGATTTGATCCAATACCTTTATGGCATAACTATTAGTTATATATTAACTATTCAAAAATATGTTAATTAATAATTAAAATATATAGTTTCAGTAATTGAATTTTGTAGATACATAGATAAAATAAAAGCCAAATTTGAATAGAAAAATAACTTTATAACCATTTTTTTAACTCTTTATAAAAATAAAATAAAAAATTAATAACTAGTCATGAAAATAATAAATTCAAATTGTTTTTTCATGCTAACTTCATGTCAACATGGATGGAAAACAATTTAATAATTAAGTCATAAAAATTCATAAATTCAAATAGTTTTTATATTAACGAAACCTTCCTTTAAAAATATATTGAAAATATAAATTTAACTTTGCTTAGAGACCACAAACGCATGGAATTCCCTCTAAAAAATCGATGGATTTCCAACAAAGGCTAATATTGAAGCACTGCAAAATTCAAGTGTTTTCTTCAAAGGTTAAACTATAGCTGATTATTAATGCAATTTGATGAAGGGAGATTCATACAACCATGGACATTACTGAGCTTTACCAGAGTCACCCATCACCAATTCTTCAACATCATTGATAGACTAATTTTTGGATACATAATTAATATACTAATATGCTTGTGTCACTCCCTGTGAGCTTTCTGCCTCATTCTATTGATTCAACACGTTAGTAGGCCGCAGTTTCAAATCAAAATAGTATCCCATAGAGATATGAGGCGAATCCCCACTAGGCCGGCATCGGCGTCATGCTCTTCCCCGCACTAAATTTTTCATGGAACAAAACCACAACCATGACCTCAGTCACTGAAAGCGTAACAACAATGATCACAACGCTCAACATAGAGCTCACCATGGATGTCACGCTGAAAAATCCAATGATTAAAAGCTTCCACGTCACTGCAAACCATACTAGATCCATGTAATAATCGATCTTCCCCACGCAAAATTCATTTTCCTCCCTATGAAGAGCCTAGAAGTATTTTTTATTGACCATGCTCATTTTACATAAAAAAATAGCAGTAACAAACATTATGAACAATGACACAATCATAACAATGAGCACCATAATGCGTACACAAAAAACACATAGACCATAAGCATAAATAATACATACGCAACCGACATGTATGCATGATAAACACATTCTTCCCATCTAGTCCAAGGGGTGAAGCATACTCTAATACCACTTTGTAACACCCTCTTCCCACATTTACCCAAGTTAATTGTTCCATCGGGGTAAAAATGTGATACATAGTTATTATGATATGATTCGACCTCATATATAAACTTTATGAAGTGGAACCGATTGACCAACACTTTAAAGACCTCCATAAGGGGCTACAAAACCTTCAGGAGCCAACCAAACCCTCTAAGAGTTGAACCCATGGGAGAAATTTCTTCTTGACTGAGCTATACCCTCAGTCACTCCCATGAAAATCCTTCCATGTTACTAAGACCCTTCAATCGCTCAAACATCAAGGCCTCTATGTGAATGTTGACTTTTTCAGGAAGTTTTGTGCAAACAACCTCAAATATTGATCCACTTTTCAGGGCCAGGTATCAGGCCTATTTCGATAACCTCATGAAACTTATAGCACTAATAAATAACAAGATGATAAGGCCTGTAATGCAAAACTTTAACAATGAACTAACATAAAAAAGCGTATCCATGACATACATTATGTCAAACACATGACGAACATGTAACTTGTAGGTCATAACAACATATCTGAACATAGGGACATCATACTTATCCATTAGAGAACTTTTGAAGTGTAAAATGGGTCTCCTAAGAGAAATGTACAACCAAAATAAACTTTATAAGAACCAATAGGATTCAAGATGATGATGTAAACCACGGGGGATGATTTTCCATTTTTGGGGTAAAAAAGAAAAAAGATTAAAAAATAATAAAATAATAAAACTAATTTTTCAACTTGTCTTTTCAATTTATATCTCTAAGGTTTTACTCAAATTTAGAGTGAGAGTACTTGTTGGATGTAAAATTTATTTCGTCATCCAAGGAGTACCCATGTTGCATACTTTCGGTGGACCCTGCTACACGAATAATAAGTAATACGTGAAACAACATGATTGCAATCACGTTTTTCATGTATTTATCCTTTTTCCTATAGTAAGATCCATCAAAAGTATGAAACATGGGTACTCCTTGGATGAGAATCCAATTATTGATGCAATGAGTGTTCTCACATAAAATTTTGAGTAAACCCATAAAGAGATAAGTTGAAAATACAACTTGAAAAAGTAGTTTTTTCTTTTTCCCTCTAAAATTTGATGATGTAATCTAATATTATTTTATTATTTCCATTATTATTTTATAATTTTCTTAGGAGACCCATTTTAGACCTTAAATTTATCCTAATGCTGAGATTCCTCAAGAAGGTTTGAAGCTCTCTCACAATAGTTGCATTATCATCTATTAGGTCATACATTCATTAAAAATTCATTTACTAATCAAAACATGATGAGAGTCATAACCAAATTCTGTGAGAAACCATACTTATAACTAGCAGAACAACAATGATAAAACAACCATTTAAGCCACATAATAACAATTACATTACACATAAAAAACAAGAATGAAAATAAATCTAGTTAACATATGAAAAATCCAACCAAGCCAGCGAATTCCACATACCACATGACCATAGATTGGGTTAAACCAAATATTTCTTTCATCCAATAACCCATATGCCATATTCCAGGTATGAATGTGGGACTCACAAAAAAACCAATCAATGGTTCCTTAGGCTTTTCCATGGATCTCGCCAAGGGATTCATAGGCCCAAACAATAAATGTAAACTACAGGCTTTACCACAATCCTTTAATATACTACTCAAAGGATCACTAGAACCTAAACAAGCACAGATGCCTCTGGATCTCTCCACTTAAACCATGAGTAATTTATCCATCTCCACCCTCTACGATTGACCATGTATCTTTCCATTGCCAGTAAAGGGATTCCTAGGCCCAACGAGTGTATTCACCTGTAGGATTTACTGTGTATCCCATTGTTATGAGTCAATGGATTCCTAGGCCCAATGAGGGTATTCACAACCAGAATTTACCATGTATCCTTTCATTATCGTCCAAGGGATTCCTAGGCATTGTGATTTTTATTGATACAACCTCAGTTAGTTTTGAAACCATTTGGTAATCTATCTCAACCAATTAAAAAAAATCTGTCACATCATGTCAATCTGGAAATGGAAAGGCAAGGCTAAAAACCACTGCCATACCTGAAGAAAATCATGTCCATGAAAACAAGAGAATAAAATACACACTTTCATGTACCATGCATGCCAAAACTAGTAAGGAAATCATACATGCAACTTGATACCTGTAAGTAATCCCACTGTAGCCGATTCATCCCACTCTTCCTTGCTTTATCTTTTCTTCCCTTTCCTTTATTGTCCTTCCTTTTCCTTCCTTACTTCAATGCTAGAGTGTTCCAAGAATACTCTAAGTGTATGAGAGTATGAGAGAGTAGAGAGAATAGAGATATATCTCCCAAACTAAACTAAAAAAAGGTTTAATTGATAAAATGATGTAAATTGATCCTCGGAATATTTTTTTTATCAATGAGGCCTCTATTTTATTCATTTTCCATTATTTTTCCTTCATTTTCCTCCTCACATGCAAGATCCACCCTTTCACCTTCATTTTCTCCTAATTTCCATTATTTTTATAAATAAAATGTCGATTAATGTCTCTTCACCTTTTCAATGTCTTTTCCATTGGCTTTGCCAATTTCCTTAGCCATAATAAACTAAATGAACACCCACACTAGGATGTTTTTCCCAGCATTCATCTTGAAATAAGTTTCCCATGACCTTGGTTATTATTTTGTCTTTATTAAATTTATTACATGTATTTTTTTATCTTGGGGTTGTTACATTCAACTTTCATATCTTGGCTCAAAGGTCATATATGTTTCTTAGAGTCCTAATAAAGATCGCAAATTTGAGGTTGTTAGCCTCTTTTAGTGTTCTTAATTCTAGTAATGGAGAAATTGATGGCTAGATATGAGAGGGACTCTCCATATGGGATTATAATTTGTTGTACCACCTTAACTACACACATCAATTCATGAATACACCCAAGGATTTAAATCTTTGATAAATAGGCTACTCGAAAGGTTTCATAATTATAAACTTGTTTCTCCCTTATGTGATCCACTTGTTTTCCGTGTCTCCCATGCCTAAACTTCATGCATGACTACATTAAGCCTCCTCTTGTTATCCCTATCTATTTTTATTGAATGGGAGAAGCCTACTCTATTTCAACCTTCATGTTAATGTGAATCCTAGTGTGTGATGTGTTATATTATGTCCCTACCTTCTCTAAGTTATGGCCTACACTTCTCCTCTTTATTGGACTATGGAATGCGGAGAATATGTGTGGTTCCATTCAACTTTAAGGATTAGAGTGTACAAGATAAATTTGGTTGGATAATGAAGCTACCAATAATTTTATCTCCATTCAAACATGCAAGGTTTGAGTTCTAGGAATAGAAGATAGGCTTATGATGCAGCTAGTCTAGGGTTCCCAATCCAATAATAATTAAAACCCTAACATAAGTCTGCTACACGATACTTTTGTTAGCTATACTTCAGGCCTTAAACCCAATTAACTCATGGTCCCCTCATAACTGCCACAGGACCTGAATTTTCCTTTTTCTCACACATGAATGTGACTCATACGTCTATGTGGGGTCCCCAAATTAGCGAACCCGATTAATTGGATAACATCAATGATGATGGGGGTATTAATGACATGGTACCTCAAAACCAATGGTTATGATCAACGAGGCTCAATCCATGGTAGAGGTGGATAGCGAGGAAGGTGCAATAGATTTTTTCCCACCATAAAAAAGATCAAAGACATAGAATGGTTGGTCAAAATACATCGCCCTCATGGATTTAAGGGGGGATCCCCCTATGACATCAAGAGAGATGGGTTTGTACTCTTGGTTCTTATTTCTAAGTTTAGGTTTCACTCAATTCATCAAACGATGAATATTAGTCAGAGGTAATCAATGACTTAAGGGGGAACCCCCTATGACATAAGCGAAGAGGGGGCACTTGCACTTGTACTCCATATTCAATCTATATTGAGAGTCCTCAATCATCCTAGAAGTCCAATGCCTTATGGGGGACCCCTAGGATGTAAGCGAAGAGGAAAAATATGCACTTGTATTCCATTTTCAGTCTATATTGAGAGTCCTCAATCATCCTAGAACTTCAACGTCTTATTCTGATGGAATTTTATCCTTCTCATGACTTTATACAGGCATGAGCATGCTCACTATTTATTAGTAGAGTTCTCGGTCATTTATCTCATTGAGAGCTGGACTTTTAGTTAGAAATTTTGGCCTTCATATTATGTTACTAGTTCATCATTGGGATGCAATCCAACAACACTCCACATTATTTGAAAACATCCAGATTGCTGACATATTCCTTTCTGCAGTTGGTCGAATGGTCATGCTCAATCTCAAGCTCTCTCTCTTTGTGTAATAGTACTTGGATAGAACTAACAATCCCTCCATCCTTCGATACTTGTGATTATCTTGACAGGGCACCCTCACTATGCCAAATATCAGGCTTGGGTGTTTCAATTTTCAAGACTAGGAGTGTGCACAAGAGCCATGCATGTAATTAAAAACACACACATGAATTCAATCAAACTTAATAGAGATTCAATCACCCGTTTTACATAGGGTACCAATACGTGTTTAGGAAGAGGAATCGAACACAACGAACAAGAAATAGTTGAAAAAAAATATATTTTCTATTAATCATAATGATTTATATATAACGGAATTTTACAACCATTGTTTCATCTTTGTAGAGCTCTTGTGATCATTTATACAAATTACATTTAAGGGAAATTTTCCTCAAGAATTTTCATGGCCACAGATTAAATTTGTACCAAACAGATCCACATGAAGGGATCATGGAAAATGTGTACTAAGCATCCACATACAGGGATCACTTCCTTTGGGCTAAACCATCGAACCTGACCCCGAGAATGTTGAGAGAATTGAACCTATGACCTCTTAATATAAAAAGTGCTTTAACAACAAGGACTTTAACAATTGAGTTAACACTCTTGGCTAAGATGGATCTCGAATGGTCATGTATAGGTATATTTGTGTGTGTGTGTCTGCACAATGTATCAACTCTATGGTGAGCATAAAACAAATTTCACATCTCTTTAATTTTGGGTTGTAAATCAATAATGAATATTTGAGTAGAATAAGAGTGAAATTATTGATTTTTTATAATATCTTTATTAAAACTAATAAAACTTGCATATTTATTATATATAATTTTTTGGGATTCAACTACATTAAGTAAGTCATTCATTTATGACCATTTCCATGAGAGGTAGTTGTAAATAACTAATTTCTCATGATCTCTGAATAGTCCATTTAGCACTCATTACATCGGATGATGCTCACAGGGTTGAAGAAGTGGGATTGAAACTAGTGAAATGAATCACATAGCATCAATACTCACTTCTGGGGCTTGCATCTAGTAACTAGAACTTCCGAGGAGGTCACCCATCCCAGAACTCCTCTGGCTAAAGTGCACTTAACTATGGAATTTTTCTCACAATAAAGCCCACTTATCTTGCTACCACATTTGCAAAACCTTATCAAGTATTGTGCCTCATGAAGCATGCAAGTAGAGATCCCTTTACTCTTTGTTTTCACTCGATGTAATGAGTACTAAGTGGACTATTCAAAAATCATGAGAAACTAGCTAGTTACGACTACCTCTCATGGAAATGGTCATAGATGAATGACTTACTTAACGCAGTTGAATCCCAAAAAATGATATCTAATATAATGCACTGCGGAAAACCCTCATACTTAAAATACAAAGAGAAAGGGGAGATCTACTTCAATGGTTCATGAGGCACAATACCTACTAAGGTTTTGAAAATGGGTTAGCAAGCTAAGTTGACTTGATTTTGGGGAAAACTCCACAGTTAAGCACACTTTAGCCATAGGATTTTTGGGATGGGTGACCTCCTCGGAAGTTTTGGTTACCAGGTGCAAGCCCCAGAAGTGATGATTGACACTATGTGATTCATTTCACTAGTTCCAATCACCCGATGCAATGATTGCTAAGTGTAGTATTCAAAAATCATGAGAAATTAGTTGGTCATAGATGAATGACTTAATTAACATAGTTGAATCCCTAAAAATGATATCTAATATAATGCACTGCTGAAAACCCTCATAATTAAAATTACATTATTTTAGTTGTTATATATATATATATATATATATATATATATATATATATAAGGTCATGTATTAATTTCCCTCTTAGGGCTATAATGAAAAGAGTGAATAGACTCACACTAAAGTTATTGATTTTTTAAATGTTTTTCTCTAATTTTTTTTTATAGTACAAATATCCTTTTATTTATTAAATAGTTTATTTTTATTTTAGAAATTACACTTGTCAACTCCAAATTAAGTATAGAAGGAAACATATATCTCGCTCACACTTAGCTATTGTGTATCTCTTTGCAAAACCAATTAACAAAGTATTCATATTTTATAATGGAAGGAATTATGAATCTCCCACAAATTGAGGCGATTTTGTCTTTTATTTAGAAAATTTTCTATTTTTTGTTTTAAAAAAACACATGTTAAGGCTAAATTAAACATGAAATTAATAACGTTTCTTTTTCCAACCACATTTAGTAATAATTTTAATTAAATGTAACAAAATACGTGTAATATTCTTTGTTTTCTTCCCTATATTGAATGTTTATTTTAAGAAGAATATTAGATTGCAAAATTTACTTTTCCTCTTCAAAATGAATATTATAACATTTAGTTTTTCTAAATACATAACATAATCAGGTTAAAGAAATTTGAATATCAATTATGTTTCAAGCAAATATTTTATTTTAGAAAATTATTAAATTGCAGAATCTACCTTTCCTCTCTTCAAAATGAATATTATATCATTTAGTTTTTCTAAATATATAACATATTTGAGTTAAAGAAATTTTAATATCAATTATGTTTCAATAAATTGAAAAGTGCTATAATATAGTTCATTTTATAATATTGTTATTAAATAATTGATTTAATTTTATATATAAGTTTAAATAAATTAATATTTTTAAAGAAATGAACATAATGGATTTGGCAAGCTCAATGTAAAGTAAATGGAAAGACATTGTTCTATATTTAAATTTGTTATAAAGGTATGAGATTGTCCCATACCTATTTCTCTAAACAATCTAAAAACAAAAAAATTAAATATATATGTTAGGTTAAATGTAAATACAATGTTTTATATTTAAATTTTACATAAGAATATGAAATTGCCCATATCTATTTCTCAGAAACAAAATAAAAAGAAATTAATTATGGTTTTTATTTTAAATGTGTTAAGTTCAATGTAAAGATAATGTTCTATATTTATATATTTAAATATGTTATATAAATATGAGATTAGCTGGTACTTATTTCTTTTACCAATTTAAAAACAAAAAAAATAATTATAGTTTTTCTTCAGAAATATATCAACCAATAAATTGGTCCATATCTATTTTTCTAAACAATTTAAAAACAAAAGAAATTGGTTATGATTTTAAGATTAATGAAATAAAAACCAAATTTGAATAGAGAAATAACTTTATAACAATTGTTTTCCCTCCATAAAAAAATTATTAAAATAACCTAATAATTAGGTCATAAAAGTAATTAATTCAAATAGTTTTTCTAATAATATAACCTTCCCTTAAAAATATTTTTTTTTTAGATCTAGGACAATCGGTAACTGGTGAGAGTTGCCTGAGCAAGGCCCGGGTTCAAATCCCACTGGCTGCCACTATAAACCTAGGCTAAGTGCAACAGCCTGCAAACGACACACAATAGCAATTATAAATTTAACTTTGCTTAGAGACCACAAACCCACGGAATGCCCTCCGAACAATGGATGCCTTTCCAACAAAGACCAATCTTGAAGCACTGCAAAATTCGAGTGTTTGCTTGAAAGGTTGAACTATAGCTGATTATTAATGCAATTTGATGCAGGAAGCCTCATACAACCGTGGACATTACTGAGCTTTACCAGAGTCACCTATTCTTCAACATCATTAATAGACTGATTTTCCGAGACATCATTAATGGACAGATGTGATTGTGCCGCTACCACTGGGCCTTCTGCCTCATTCTGCTGCTTCGGCACGTATTCCCCATAGGATAGGATTTTGTCCTCTGATTGTGTTTCACTGGTGATTAATGGTGTTTTAATTCCAGTGTGCCGATTTCATCCGTAACTCTCGAAGCTGCGGGCGTCAGGTAATTCATGGTTCTCTGTTGACGTGACGTAATTCATGGTTTCTCTGTTGACTATTTTTATTGAGGTTTCTCTAGCTTCGCATTTGAATTGAATTATCATTTGATTGAAGGAAAAGAAGCTTGCTTACCTTCTTGGGTTTCACATATTCTTTAACGAACCCTTCACAATATTTATTGGCTAACAATTTCCCTTAAGGTTTTCGAAGGTTATTGAAAAGCCTCTTGACAACGCTTTCCGATGGTTATTATTGTTTTGTAGGTTCGTAGATTTTCATTTACTTGCATAAAAGGAATCTCTACAATAGAATCCCTTATTCATTATATTCTTTTACTGGTTCTGCCAAAAATCTTAATTGTTGTATCCCCTCTCATACCTTTCTAGACGTAGGTACTCATGTCTAAAATTGATACATTAGAATTTTATCAATTAAAAGAAAATTTCTCTATAACTTTCTATCTTAATTGTTGTATCCCCTCTCATACCTTTCTAGCCGTAGGTACTCTTGTCTAAAATTGATACATTAGAATTTTATCAATTAAAAGAAAATTTCTATATAACTTTCTATCAAGGTTTTTCGTTAAAAATAATGCGAGGATTTTCTTTTGCATTTTTGTTTTAGTGTTTAGATTGAGGACTTTTAATGTCAAAGAAACCCTTGTCAACATAATACCAAGCTTGAAATGGTTATAGATAATCCTTTGTTTCGAAGATATTTCTGAAATCCTTCCTTACTTGGAACAAGATTCACCCCATGTAACAAACTATACTCTATTTTCTCCCTGTGATTCTTAAACTAGGTTTGAAGACTAAGGTTTTCATGAGTCTTCAAGTCATTTTTTTATATATTTTTTTTTATCAACATCGTTGTCTTAAGTAATTATGGGGTATAATAGACTCTTATATTTAGCCCAATATAATATTTAGATTATGGGTTTTCGAGATCCGTATGAATAATTATTAGAGAGATAGGTGTTTATAATTAAGAATTCTAGGTTTTTAACTTTGATTATGTACTTAGATTTCCTAATTATTCATTTCTCGTACAAGGATTTAACTTTGATTATATACTTAGATTTCCTAATTATTCATTTCAACATCATATAAATGTAAAACTCTCCAAGTAAATTAATTGATTAAGTATTATGTTTTCAATGTTTTCAATTCATTATATGGCTTAAGTATTATGATGAAGTACTAATAGAAATTTATTTTACTGTTTATTACATGTTTGAGTTCTACACCCAAATTAAAAGTTATTGCAAATTGGTGCATTACAATTACCCTTCCATGTAAAAAGCCCTCCACACTACTTTCCTTCTACATGTGTTTAATTTTTAACTTTTATGGAGAAAAATGTTGACAAATGATGGATACGATTACTTATTAGTGGTATATAAAAGTTATTGCAAATCGGTGCTTTACAATTACCCATCCAGGTAAGAACCCCTCCACACTACTTTTTTCCACATGTGTTTAATTGTTATGGAGGACAATATTGATCGATGATTTTTTCAGAGAGGAAAAACACCATATATTGATTAAAACATTGGTACATTAATCTTGAGAAACAATTCAGAAAACTTCTAGGAAACCACTGTCTGATTAGAGTCTGACTGCTAATGAAAATCAATGTTCACAAAATATGCCTAATTTGAGAGAGTATTAATAAATTTGGCATTTCAAGATTCAAATTAAAATAGAACAGACATAAGCCAACTGAGACAACTCCCCTAATGAGAGGGGATCATCGAAGAAGAACCAAAACATGGAGAGACTGGTCACACCGGAAGCTGAGGATGTGATTATCACGATGCCAGCCAGACATTTATGGAAGCGGACAAGAACATGAAAAGAGGTGTTTCTTGTCGGAGAAATGAAAAATGGTGATGGAGCATAAAGGGGCAGCCATGCTACGCTTGGAGAGAGAGTCTACTTGAAAGTTGAGTTCTTTATAGATGTGCTTGACAGGAGGGTCATGGAGCCTGTTGAGGAGGAATCTAATGAAACCAATCCAACCCTGCAGCCTAGGAGGCTGAAAAAGAGAAATCCTAGAGAGGCCATCAATAAATGTATTAGCATCACCATAAATGTGAATGGAAGAAAGTTGCAGATTATAAGCAAACCAAAGGACGCTCCACAAAGCAAGAACCTTAGCCTTGGTGTTGGTTTTAACTCCACCATTACAGAAGAGGTGAAACCTGTCCCCATTGGCCATCTTGATCCAAGCACCGCAACCACAAGTGTCATTCTTCTCGGCTCCATCAAAGAAAGATAAAGGTAAGGTGAAGGGGAAGGGACAATAATGGTGAGAGAGATCTTTTATTGGAGGGTAAGAGAGGGGGTGGCAATCAATCCAGGACATTATTTCCCCATGGATATGGGTGATAGTCAATGGTTTGTTATAAAAAATGAAATGGTTCCTTGTTGTCTAGTCTTCCAAGAAGAAAAAGAATGGCATGGAGTGGAATATTAGAGGGGAAACATCCTAGGAAGAGAAAGTTTCTATGATGCAGATAGGGCTCCAATTAGGGAGGGGGATGAAGGAGGATAAGAGGGACCAAAGGTTGCAAATGGTCGGGAAGGAGTGGAAGAGGATGGGGATGGATTCAGATTGACAGCAACAGAAGATACAAAGGAGGGTTGGAGAAGCCTCTCTTGATTATATTGTCCCAAGTCAAGATTTTGTTTTTCCATACTAACCATCCAAACATCAAGATATTATTTGTAATATTTCTAGACCAGAAGGGCTTGAAGGGGGATGGATCATGGCTCTCAACATGAGAGAGGATCAAGTGCTGGTAGGTCTCGACCACCAAAATAGCCTCATTGATTAGCGTACCTTCCCAAGCAATGAAATTACACTGTTTGTGCAGACAAAAGACACCATATTGCAGTTGTTTTAGATAAGAGTTCCATGAATCAGCATCATTCCCATTCAAGCCAAGAGTAGCGACTGATTTCCAAATAGGGCAACCTTGTTGCCAATGCGAAATAACCTAAGCAAGGAAAAGAATCCCCTTCTGTTATAAGACACGGGAGCGATGATTATCCATACTATGAGCGATGGAAAAACCTTTTATTTTTTCTTTCCCTAAAAGGATGTTTTTCGCATTTCCAAAGCTCCACACCAACCAATCTGTTAGGAGCTCCATGACTTTTTTAAAACCTTTCCAGATATAGGATTCTTTCTGGAGAGGCAAGGGAGCATTCCAGAATATTTGAAAAGGGTCAGCCCATCCAAGTATTTTAATTTGATTATTGTTGGCTAGATCCCTGACCCATTGAGCGCCCACCAATGTGATTTTAAGATAAGTTCGTGAGAGAAGGAGTGCACTTACAGTAGCGCCCAACCACCATATCGCTTGGGAATGGACATAGTAGACAACTTGCATAGGTGAAACTTTTTACCCTCCTTGGCACCTCACCAAATGAAGTGAGATATCTTTGCATTGAGAAGTTAAATAATTAGGGCCAGGAGGAAGAAGATGTGTTCCTAGAAAACATGAAGTTGTTGGAGCATGGCTTGAACTAAAACATACCTACCACCTAAAGATAGGCATATTTTTTTCCAACAATGAATTTTGGATTTGACTTTAGAAAAAATCCACATCCAGTCAATGGAATTGTACCCAAATGGCTTCAACCTGAAACCAAGGTAGCAAAGGTTGCTTGAGATGGGATTTTTTTGGACTAAAACGAGATCTGCAATGAAATCTATTTCATCTTTGTTCCCAGCCTCAGATAAGAGGAGAGATTTACTATCGTTAATCTTTAGCCTTGAAGTCGTGCCAAATTGCTTAAAAAATTAGAGGATATGGACCCATTGGGATCTTATTAGCTTGCTGAAAACCAGAAGGTCGTCCAAAAAAAGAGAATGAGTAATGATAACAGTGGGAGAGAAGGAGAAGCCTTAAAAGGATCCCAATCATTGAGCTTCCTTGAAAATAGATCTAAGCCAATTCATCACTAGAATTAAGATAAAGGGGGAGAGTGGGCATCCTTGGCGGAGTCTGCGGGCTTCCTTAAAAAACTTTGTGGGGAATCAATTGATTAAAACAACATAGCTGATAGTAGATAAGCATGCCATGATCCATCGGATATTGGACATAGAGAGTCCAATATTGAGAAGGATTACTCAAATGAACAACCAATCCAAACAATCAAAAGCTTTAAATAAATCAACTTTCATAATAAGGGATTCCACTTTATTTGAGTGAGTTGAGTCGATTACCTCCTGGGCTGCGAAAATAGAATCATGGATCGATCTCCTTGGAAGAAATATGAATTTATCTCTGGATATGAAATGAGAAAGAGTCCCTTTTATGTGGCAAGTAATGACCTTTGATGTGATTTTCTAAATCACATTGCAGAGAGCGATCAGGTGGAAATCCTTGAAATGGGTAGGATTGGAGGATTTCGGGATAAGGGTGAGAAAGGTGGAATTAATGTTGCCTGGAATTTTCTGTGTTGATCTAGATAGATCCACCACTTCATGAATTTCCTCCTCCATCACTTTGAAGAAATGGATTAAAAACTCGTCTCTCTAGCCATTGGAGCCAGGGCTTTTGTCCCAGGCAAAGGAGTTTAGCACCTCCAAGATCTCATTGCAAACAACAGGAATACTTATTAGTGGTATAATATAGGGTTCTTTGCATTCTCAACTTCTAGTATGCTATTATTTTGGAGGCTTCAATTTTACTTAATTTGATACATGGTTTTCTAAATATACTATTAATCTTATATCCATATTATGGGTAAGAAACCTGTTTTGTATTATTTCATGTCTTGTACTAATTTTGTATTTTGTATATTTAGGGCATCTGAACCAACAACTTTGGCATACTTATACATAATGTATATGATTTAAGAAAATTATTTGAGTATAATAATATATATGAATTCCTTTAATATTCCATATTTTTCTTCCTTTGTATCGCTTATTTCAACATGTACCTCAACTAATAAAATGCATGATTACTCTTTTATTTAGTTTAGTATTTTTATTTTTTTTACAAGTACTCTCTTTATTCTTTAATACTTATTTCATTTAGTAATTGAGCCTCGGTATAAATTCAAAGTTCATCTAGAAAAGAGTAATGGATTTAGTAACTATATTTTAGGAATGTTTTACATCACCATGGTTTACTTTATGTAATAGTGAGAAATTATCCCTATATTCTATCAACATGTATAACATCCTTATATTCTATCATCATGTATAACTTGTTTAGATGTGATAGCTATATGGTAGCTAGTAATAATGTATCTCAATAATTTCTTTCTATAATATTTATAATAATAAGAAAAACCATAATAATTTTTATTTTAAAGAGAAAACTAGAATTTGTTAAACTAAATCTAGAATTTTTTTATTACAAGCATAATTATCTTTGCTCCATTCATCATTCATATATATGCATTTAATATGAGAGTCATATGCATTAATGTGCATCTATTGCTGCATGCTAATCATTTATTATTTTCTTTGATCATTGAATGTGATGTTTACTATTTATTCATAATAATGTCCTCTGTTTACTAAAAAAATATGCATTATTGTGCATTTACTGTTGCATGCTAATCAATGATTCTTCTCTTTGATCATTGAATGCCTTGCTTACTATTTATTCTTAATAATGTCCTATGTATACTAAAAATCACTCAATAGAAAATATATTTCAAACCAAATGCCCTAATAACATACTATCTATAGTATTTATTTTATTTATGAATACTTGAAAAATATAGTGGAAAATAACATGTTCCACTGAACTGCTGAATTGCAACTTTAGTAATTCCCCTCGAGCCTCAATCTTCTTTGCTAATAGGAACTTATAATTGTATGGTGACATTATTCTTCCTCCAAGGCATAAAGCTTGACAACCCTTTTTCCATATTAATGTATATTCTTTTTCTTTCTTTAATATACCTAGGAATTTGCTAGTACTTCTTTGTCATCCTCCAATATTGCATTTCACTCCTTATTTCTTTGTTTCTTTCTTCTTATTCTTCTTTTTAATTTTTAATTCTTATATTCCAACCAAAATATCATTTATATTGAGTTATGTTTTCTCCTTGGTGGTAATTATTTCTCCTAGAATCTTGGGGAATCATGGGAGGTTACAACTGTGACAACTACCACCTTTACTTGTCCACTACCTCTCCAAACACCTAAATTGTTCTTGAAAGAAAATTAGTCCCACTACTCACATGCTAGTTCCCATAATAATTCAAAAAAAAACATTTATTTATTATTGTATACAAAATATATACACATAATCAAATTTATTCTTGCCCTATGGACAAACTTTCTAACGTAAATAATTACAAATAAGCATAAATCCATGTCATGTAATTACAACAGGGTATTACATCTACATGGCACATGTCATATCCGTATTAAGTAGTAAAGGAATTAGATATTTAATATTAAAAAGTCAATTAATTTTTTTTTTTACTTTTATTTATTTTAGCATGCAAAACTAAAGTGGAAAATGAGTATTTTATTTATGTCTAACATTATTTTTGGTTATAAATATTTATTATTATTATTATTTATTTTATTTGTTATTGTAAGTATATTTTATAAGAAACCTTGCTCAATGGATGTAAGCCAATGACTTTGGAAAATTGAAAAATATTTTGAAATGGGACGATCGAGGTCATTGGGTGGGATGGCTAAGGCCTGATCTTCCATCTCATATTGATCATAAATTCCATAAGTTAATTAATTCTCTAAAAGGAATGACCCATATATCAACTAATATGAAGGATCATTACACTTAGAATGTCAATTTATATAGGGTTTAGACACTTAATTCGAGTTATTCTCTTTTAGAAAAGAGTCTTCCCCATCTCCCCAACAATAAGGTGTGGGTCAAAATTTGAAGTCCTAATGGCATACCAAAGGTCAACACTTTTTGTTGGTCCTTAGTTCACAATTTTTTTTTAATTCTGAGAACCTCAAAAAGATGAATATTTTAGGCCCATCAAGGAGTTCTCTATGCTGCAACAATGAAGAAACCATTCCCCACCTATTATAGTATTTCCCCTTTGCAATAAATACATGGAAATTCACATTTAGCCCCATTATAAACATTCTATCCATTCCTTGTTATTGGGAGGATATTTTGGTGAATATGAGTGTGTGATATCCCTAGTTCAAGAAATCCTCCTCGATGCAGATAAGATGTTGAATGAACTTACCAAAGTTTCTTTATTGGTTGATTTGGATGGACAAAAATAAAATAATCTGTATGAATGAAAAATCTACTCCCTTGGAAGTGGTGAGAAAAGCTAGGTTAATAATTTCTACGGACATCTCTGCTCGAGGTTTCAATTACAATGAGGAAGGTAATATAAACTCAAATGAACATGAGTGGATTAAACAAAATCTCATCTTTCAGCCTCCCACAAAGAAACTATTTTGTCCCAACTTTAGCAAGACTCCTTAAATTTGTCTAATTAAAGGGTACTTTAAGATATGGAGGTAGGGTGATCTCAGCTTCCATTTTTTTTTAGAATGAGCTTTCAAGGTGTTGAGGTATAAAAGTTATCTTTTTAACACCTATTTATCCTACATTAATTGTCAATCCAGGAACGAATTTTTGTTTCAAGAGTGTACTCTGTCTGAGGCTGCAATTCAATCTAAGAGTAATGCTTTGTAATATGTAGTACAATGTTCTAAATACAAGAGTAAACAGATGCTTGGAAAAGAAATATAACTACAATAACATGAACTCAAATGCTTTGAAATCCAATAATTCACTCAGCAAACATCAATCAAGGATACAATAGCGATAACCCATTCCTTTAGAAATTGATGCAATTGAAACCAATCTAAGAACAAGATAATCAACCTGGGAACGTGGGAGAAATATCCAGTATTCTCTACAGTTGATGATCCTGCTCTAAATAAATTAAAGGAAAATAGAAATTGAACCAAAGCTACTAATAAAAGTAAACTAGGAAAACTCTTTAAAATCAAACTCCTTGCAAACTGTAAACTAATGAAATGGAAATGAACAACAAACTGGAATTGAACATCAATGTAAATAAGTAGAAAACTGTAACTAAAGGAATCAAATAGAAAATCCTAACTAATGGAATCAAATAGCGAATCCTATTGAATAGCAAACCCAGTGGACAACAAACCCTGTTAAGCAGCAATCTGAAATGAACATCAATTAAACGGAAGAACAATCAATTGGAACAGAAATGCTGAACAAAAAGGCTCTGTAAGGCATAACAAGATAAATGATACAGGAATTAAGATTCTTGTTAGAATGGAACAGAAATACAATTCATTAATGTAACATAACGAAATCATTCATCAATTCAACAACGAACCAATTAACTTGCAATTGTAATGAAAAAAAGCACACACTATCACACAGAAATAATTGAAAGGTAGAGATACAAATAACAGATTGATCCACTAGGGCCGAGCCCTTAGCACTAGTTAAACACTACTGGGATACTGCAAAGCTTAAGAAATGGAACGGAAACATGTCTTTGTATTAATAAAACATAAATAGTGTTTACAGCGATCGTTCTCTAATTACGAGAGTTAATAAGAAAATGTAGCGTTATACAAAGAATGGTCAAACAATGATTCGACCCCTTTGATTTCTAAAGGCATTGCCTTTTATAAAAGTTTCGATAGATAAGACAAGTAACATGATAAGACTAAACAGTGATCCCTCTAGATCGAAAGATCCTGAGGGATTCGTTCCTTTTCTCTCTTTAGCTAGCGTTTGATCTGCTTAGGGATTCGTTCCCTGTCTTATTTTGGTAATATGTTCTGATTTCCTTCTCTTTGACTGGATATGGTCTATCACTGGAGGAATAATAGTTGATCCTACTTTAACCTTTCTTTTCGAATAGTTGTTTACTTCGATCCAAATCCTGAGGGATTCGTTCCTTTTCTCTCTTTAGCTAGCATTTGATCTTCTTAGGTTGTAGTCGTGTTGTTCCCTGTCTTATTTTGGCAATGTGTTCTGATTTCCTTCTCTTTGACTGGATATGGTCTATCACTGGAGGAATAAAAGTTGATCCCATTTTAACCTTTCCTTTTGAATAGTTGTTTACTTCGTTTGTTTCCTATTTTTACAATAAAAGGAAATTTTTAGTTAATTTTCACAATAAACATAAGTCTTTGCAATTCTATCATAGTTCTACAATAAATCACCTTTCTAGAATAAAAAGAGTTATGTTTAAAGGAAAAAGATGAGAAAATACATGGTGAATTCATACCTTTTTCAATGCTCAACACAAGGGAAACCTTGGGGAGGTTGGAGAGGGAGGGGTGATTTTTGGCCCTGATGAACAAATGGTTTTGTAGTATGTATGGGGACTCAGAAAAGCCACAAAAAATCATGCCACCTTTATTTCCCTCTGGAAATGATCGGATATTGTCTTCGATTGAGGAATTAAGTATCTCGCTATCTTTGGGGACTCCCTATTGGTTATTCAACAACTCTCTAAAGTGAAGAAAACTATCAACTCCCTAGATCCCCCTTTGACTCTCAAGATACATGCATCACTCACCAAATTTAATAAAGTGAAATTTTATCACATATATAGAAATCTAAATTCAATTTTGATGAATTAGAAAAAAGTGAGGCCAACTTGACTCAATGGATCATCGAAATTAATGAAAAAATATTCTCCTCTCAAGTTCCATAAATGAACGATAATGATTATATCCAAGGTTCAAAGGGGGGTGATTTTTGAACTCCACTCACCAGGCTTTAATTTTTTTGATTTCAACGGACGAGTCCCACCAACTTTATCGGGCCCAATATTTTATTTTTTCTCTACACAAGAGAAATTATTGGGAAAATAGATGGCTAAATTTTTGGGCTCTTCTCACTCTTTATTGTCATATCACCTTAACTCCTCCTAGAGCTGATTTATTTCTCTCTACTTTGGTTACAATGATCCTTCATTTTGAAATAGGGTTGATTCCATTTCAATGTTTTCCATGAATATCAGGTCATTTTTCTTCATTCCTTGCATGATTTTCACCACGTTGGGAGCTCTAAGGCCTCATTTTGGCTTGTGTTTTAATTTTAGGCTTAATTATATATGGTTTCATGGATATAATTGATATCCTCATTCGTTTTAATAGGTATTTGTTGTTGGCATTAGAAACTTAAGTTCTAGAGGCCCTGGTGCTTTGGCTCTTTTTAATCCCTACCTTCTCATGGAATGTTGGAAAATCCTTTCTCTCTCAACATATGATTCATGGCGTGACTGGAAAAATATGAGGAGCTTCATGATACTAACAGAGCCTCAAAGATAATCAACAAGTTATTGGATTCTATGGAGGCTCTGGTCTTAAAAATCAACTAGTTGGAGTATTTGATTGAGAAATAGCGGTGCTTGTTCCAATCCATTATGGAGGATAAGATTCAGGAGAAACATGCATACATGGAGTACTCACTATAAAGTCTCATTATCAAGGTTATACAACTCATCAAGTGGGTGAAAGTTCTAGAAATTTCAGATATGTGTGATAAAATGAATGCTGAGGAGGGTAACACAGTAAGGGCTCACATTGGGTGCGAGAGGACTCGTCAGGTTTGAGGCTTTGAAGAAACTCAACATGGAGCATGGTGATTTCCCATCCTATTCATGAAAATAGTTTTTTTATGGATATCAGTTTTCTCTTGCCATGTGAATTTTAGCTATGCTAGCTTGCAAATTTTTCTTTTTTTTAGGCTCTTTCTATAGAATTATGGAGACCACCTCTTCTATTTAAAGAGTATTGCTAGTCATGGAGATAGTAAGCACTATGTTTACTCATAGGAAGATATCCATTTTTTGGATAACTCAAGATTTTATGGTTCTGAGGTAAGGGTACTAGCCCAAAATGTGGACTTTTATTAATATAAATATCCCTATCCATTTCGTTTAAAAGAAAAAGAAAAAAATTATTAAAAAAATATGTCGAAAACAACGGAAAAACATAGAATAGTTGTACTCCAAAGAAATTTTTAACCATAAGATTTTTTTACTTTCAATTGCTTTATATAATACATATATAGTTGAAATTGAAATAGATTGCTCAACATGGCCATCAATGTGTTATATTTTCAATTGTTTTGTATATAGCTAGATAAATACCACATTGAAATATTCTACTGAATTGAAATATTTTATTTATATCCCAAATTATGCACATTAATATATTTTGAAATGCATATCTCCCTCATAATATTATTATTATTATTATTCATTTTTTTTAATGTGGGATATTAACTTCATGTTATAAATTGAATGAATCACACATCTCATGATGATATCAAATTATTTTATTTAAGGTGGAAATTGATATATTTTATTTATAATAAGTACACACACACACACTTTCTCTCTCTATATAGATATATATAAAGTTGGTATTGAGATATATTAATTAACATGCATATTCAAATATCTTATCAAGGGCCTACATTGACATAGCTTTACAAAATAAAATAATTATTCATCTTCCTCGCACTCCAAAGTGAAACTGTATGATATGTCTTATTTTTTATTTAATTTACCTCAAAATTATGTTAGTCACTATGATCCAGGTGGATATTGGTGGCCACCTGCCTATTCCACCTAGATGCACAATCAGTTTCATCAGTTTCCTTGTTTATAACATCATTTACTATTTTTAAGATATTTTTGAGTCTTGAACTTCTGGAGCAATTTTGACGCCCTAAAGGATGTTTTTTTGAGGTCCGCAAAAGATCTTAATCATAGGAAGGGGCCTACCACAAATACTATAATACTTGGATGTATCTTTCAAACGAGGTATCATTGCACCAAACAAAGATAATGTGATGAAGTTATGACCCCGGGAAGTTGGCTTCCCAACTAACCCCAATGGGGTCCACAAAGTATTTTCATTCCATCTCGTGGGGTTAGGGTTTTCTTTTGTTGTTCAATAATAAAAATTCCCTTGATCCTCATTGTAACAAAGTTCAAAGGCATGTAGCCGCTACATCTCTTCTCAAAGATAAACTACCATCACCTAATCTAGTTTATTTTCATTCTGTATGTAAGCATATTTCAGTTATTTGATATTAATGAAATGAAGTTTTATTTCCACTACATATGTGTGTTTATGGTTATATATGTATTATGTTGTGTTCCTTTATAAGTATGGATCAATTTTATTAGAGCAGACTATATTTTCTCTGTTTTTCTTTACATGTCCCTGATGAGGTTAGGATATAAGGAGTTAGGGCTAAAACTTATTTAGCCCTTGCAACAACACCCTCACAAACCCCGACGGCCTCCCATGGGGGAAGAAAATAAAGACAAGATAGCAGCAGATCCTTTCAAAATATTGCCTGAAGAATCCCTCAAGTCACAGATGAACTCAATGATTGACAACTTTTCCCAAATCCTTCGGCGGCTACCCACATGCAACACATCTTTATCCAGCATCCACTCTGGAGGTGCCACTCCCTTTAAGGTATATGTAAACTTGGACATCCTCATATTTGAAGGCTATATATATGTAGATATCATGGATACATGGTTAAATCTGATAAGAGGATATTTTTCGGTTCATGAATTTTTCAATTGGGAAAATACTACTTTTGCACTCCTCGAAGCTACCCCCGAGGTCAAGGACTGGTGGGAAACCTATTGTGAGTAGAGGGATGAGACGTAACCCTCACTATTTTCAGTTGCACACACTTGGAACTCTTTTTGAAATGACATCAAAGAGCAATATTACGATGTTGGGAACTATGAAGATAAATACATAAAGTGGACAACACTATGGTAGGGAAGGGGCCCAGACATATCAAAGTTCATAATTTTTTTTCATACCCTTCACACGAAGTTGGGTATCAAGGATTCTGAGTGGAATTTGGTGCAAAATTATTACGACTATCTACAAAATTACATCAAGGACTAGATGGATTTCTTGGAAATATCCTCACTCGACATCGCCTATCGATATGTTATCACGAATGAGCATAAATTTAAATAGAAGAAGGGAGACTTTAGATATATGAATCCGAAGCAAGGGAAATTTTCTCCCAAACCACAAAAAAAAAAGACAAATCCAAGGCAGGGTGAGCCAGGAAAACTCACTGAAGCCGCAAGCAAATAACATCACCACGAAGACAAGGAAGGACATGGAGAAAAGATTCCATAAGAGACCCACTCGCAACAAAAGTGAGTTTCGAGCCAACAATCATTGGTGTCTAAGCTAAAGGCTTTTGAATCAGTGTTGGAGTCCTGTAATTTGGCAGATTGGTAAAATAAATGACATGGTAACATCAAACCAATATTTGGAGTCCTAGAACCTATCCTCCCTAGAATCAGATAGGGATTTCTCTATTATGCGAAGGATGTGAATTTTTTCGCTTTGTAGGTTTGATTTTAGGCTAGTTGTTAAGTATATTTTGGTTTGTTTTGGTTTTGAGGTAAAAATAATCAAGTAAGACAAATAGAAAGAGATTTCATCAAATCAACAGGGCTAAGGGTTTAAATAAATTCAAGGATGTCTAAATGATGGACAAGGTGTACTGCAGGGCTGATTTAGCAAGGTTAATGGATCCTTTGGGTGAGGTATGAGGTGAAATGAACATTAAGTTTGTGAAAAACAAAGAAGTATTAAACATATATAGTTTGAAAGAAAATACTCATGATGTAGGGCAAACCATTAATCTCTATGAACAATACTCAAACTGATAAACATGAAAGATAAACATTTAGGTGAGACATAGAAGCATAAGAACTCCTAACTTTATAAATTCACCTTTCAGCTATTGGGAAAACATACAAGACAAACAAATAACTTAATATATGAAGAGGGAGCTCCTAAACAAATTATATCAAACTATCAGGAACTATGAAATAGGTTGGTAAGCTTGGAAAAAGGGCAAGATCGAATGAGACCTCTTTGACTTAACATAAACAATCAATATTTCATTGAAAGGTTTCAGAAATAGAGTTTTGAGAACTTCAAATAATAAGGGCATACCTTGAATCAGATTTGATAGCTAACATACTGACCATTAATGAAACAAATTAAAATTTCTTGGTGGACCTAAGGAGCAGTTAAGAATTCCTTATAATTACCAAGAAGAAGAAAACATCAAAACTGTAATAAATAGGAGGTTTGAGGTGCTTCCATGAGCATATCTCAACATATAATTTTTTGATCTACAGCAAATAAGAAGTATGAAACATTAATGGAAATAAGAAGACATAAAAAAATCAAGGAAAAATCACCATTCACCAAGCTATGGAATCCTGCACATAATGCTCCTCCACCATCAAGCCAAGCAAGACATTCATACACTTCATAAAACTAGTATTTTATTCAAGCTGATAAAACTAAGTATTTCTCTTAACATGTCAAGTTATGCCTGTTTTTACAGTGAATACTAATGGTTTATATAAGCCAAGAGGAGAAAATGCTCACTAGAGTAGCTAGAAGGCCATTGCCCTCCCTCGAGGCCTTACAAGGTCCAAGGCACAAAACATCTCTTCAAAATATCCTTTTCGGACCAAAATAGAAAAAATATTGACTTTTAGGCTCCAACATACATGATATAACTTTCCTAACTCACCTTTTCTTTGTCCTCACATAGGAATGTAGAAACCTGTCTCTTTTTTAGCAGAATTTCCAGGCATAAAGCACCAAAATAGGCCTTTTTGAAGCAATGTTTTGGAGGCCTTCCCGATGTCGAAAAAGGATCTGTGATGGCCCGTTGGAAATCTATGGATGTATACTTTCCAAATATACTTTAGTTTTTCCAAAATGATCTCAATAAGTTTCTCAAAAAGTGGAAAAGGTGAAAAAAACCAGGGGAGTAGAACCTGCTCAGAAACAGTGGCATAAAGGTGAAAAAATGGTTGTTTTTGGACCCTTTGAGGGACCAAAACATCTCCAAATGAGCTGAAAATTTGTGAGTGTGCTCCCCTAGTGCCAAGGAATCCAAAAATGTAAACTTTTCCTGTTGAAAATAATATGAGAAAAAGCACAACGTTTGGGGTGCTGCGCTTCTGGGCTCAAAAATTCACAAAAAAACAAAAAGGTGTCCAATTTTGCCCAAATTTGGTGAGTATATGCCTCAAGGGTTCCCAGAGACCTATAATGATTATTGAGCCAAGATTCCAAGCCTAGCTTAGTATTTTTCATCTTTTAGTGCTGGGCGCCTCCTTTGGGCAGCTTTGAGATTTTTTCTAGCAAACTAATTTAGCTTTTTGTAATGCTGAGTCATCTTCCTTTGTAAGCCTAAATCCTTGTTTGGTTTCTCCAATTTGGGCTCTAAATGTAGATTTTCCCTTTCTAGCCATGATTCTTTGTCATTTTCAATTTCCAAGGCTAGGAGCTCAGTGAGAGGGAATTGATGTACTTGGGCTGATTCTTCCTCCCTCTATTTTTCTAATGCTCTCCTAGGACCCATAGTCTTAGGCCTCTTCCTAGCTGGCCCTTCTTCTTCATAATATTCTTCATAGTCACCCACGTCCTCTTCTAGCTTCACTTGTGATTTCTGAGCCTCTCTTTTGTACTTGAGTGCCCGGGCTTCATAAATGGCAAGTTGGCCACTCATTTGCACGTTTTGTGTTTGTAGGAAATGAATGATATGTTTTGATCTTTCCAAATCAATCACAAAATCTCTAACTTGCGCATCCTGGAATTGTAAGAGGGAATTATGGATCCTTGTTTCATTATCCTCATCACTGTCAATGTGGATGAGTTCAAATTCCCTCTATTTTTCATGGCTAATTTCTTGTTCTTCCATGGCCTTCTTGCCTTTGTCCTTCATGGGCTTCTCACCCTTGCCTTTCTTTGGCAATTCACCCTTGCATTTCTTTGGAAGTTTACCTCTACTCTTCAATGCCCTGGTGACATTTCTTTTCACTGCTTAAGTGACTTTACCTTTCAATTTTTTGGTGATTTTACCTTTTACTTGCTTTGAGGAGGAGTGCATGGCCCCTTTCCTTCGGGAGGTAGCAAGCACATGCTTCTCACCTTTCTGATGAGGGATGATGAGAGGTGTCACAAACTGGGCTTGTTCAATTTGGTCACTTATAGCCCTAGGACTATATTTTCCTTCAATAATGTTTTATGTGGGCATTTCTTTGTCACTTTGCTATGGGAAATCCTCTTGATTAGAAATTTCAACCTTTGTTATGCTCTTATCACCAAGAGTACCTTCAAAAGGGTTATGCTATGTTTCTGAATGGTGGGAGGCGCCCAAATCTAATACTATTTTATCCTCACAACTGTCCATGTCTTTACCCTTTTTACTACTACTTTGACTGTCTACATCATTAAGACTTTTGCCATCATTTCCTTGTTTATTTAATTCCATTCTAAAAACTGTCTCTGGACTATCGTCATCAATTTCCTCTTTTCTGTGACTATCTTCCTCTTGCTTCTTGTTTTTTTCTATGCTATTGTTTCTACTATTTTGTCCTTGGCTACTAGTGTCTTTGATGTTTTTATTATGCTTCCCTCTGCTACCTTAATTTTATCTGTTGTTTTTGTAATCTTCCCCTTGGTTGTCTTTAGTTTCTCGATCACTTTTTGTAACATGATCAACACTATTCTCCTTAAGGCCTTCATCATATTTTCCTTTGATGTTTGCATCATCTTCCTCACTCTTATCTTTCTCACATTTTTCCTCACTCTGATTATCTTCTTCCTTATTAGTGTTTCTAGAGCTGCTGATATTTTGACTGCCCTCTATTAGGAATCCACTATGTATCATTTTTACTATATACTTTGACACCGTCTTACCTTTATAACCATGTTTAAAAATGATTCCATTATCATTTTCATTTACTTTATCCCAAGGTATATAAAATCCTCTTCTTTATTATATGTTTAATCTGTTTGCATATAATTCCATAATACTCTTATATTTTATCTTTAATCGAAGTGGATTGTTGCTAAAATAAGTCTAAAAGATCGCAGATAATCTATGTGTTGTGCTGGAGCAATCGGCCATTGCTGAAACAGTCAAACTTCGTTGCTGAAATAGCCGACTCCGTTGCTGAAACAGTTGACTTCGTTGCTGAAACAGCCAGCAAGCACACAAATTCCGTCACTCGTAATTTGTGATTCTGGAAGAGTATTTTGTGGAACAATGGCAACAGCATGAAGACGTGGTTACACGGATTATTCTGAAGATAGCATTCTTGTTGTATCTGTTGTAACAATATCTTTTTATGGAAGAACAGAATAGTCCTGTTTTAAGAAAGAAGAACAAAATTGGGATAAACAGAGATTCGCTCTCATGTAATTGTAAGAGATGTCTCCTCTTTAAAAAGAGGAGACATCATCATTAGAGGGGAGCTCGAGTTGGAAGGCTACAGGAGAACATTGTAATTGAGAGACTGGAGCTAGACTCCATTTGTAATGTATCATTTCTTTTGACAGATGAATAAAATTTCCTTTTGAGCACTCCAATTTAATTCTCTCCCTGGGGAATCTTGTGAGAGGGAAAGGGCCTGCCTTCCTCACAAGATTCACCCTTCTGTCCCTGTAATTTTTTAAATTTCTTTATACTGTTTTGCACTCTATTTTAGTTCTGTTGCTAAGACACCAGTTACATAGTTCTGTAGTTTATTGAATATTATGTTTCCTTAACGCTGCATGTGTTCAGTACATTCATTCTTAAGGGGTTTAGAAACCTATTTCTGTTATATGTTTGAATGTGTGATGCTGGGAAGTAGGTGCTGAAGGTTCCTATACAAAGGAATAGGGTCCTGCTCCCACTAATTGCCTTTCTTTTCCTCCAGTGTGGTTAGAAACAGGAGACAAGTGCTGAAGGTTCCTGTTCATGGGAATAGGGTCTTGGTCTCTTGAGTTATCTTTTCTACAGAGTGATTAGTGTCAGGCAGCAGGTGCTGAAGTTCCTATTTAAAGGAATAGGGTCCTGTTCCTGTTATGGTTGATTGGTTTCCTTTCCTGCAGATTTATTTCCTTTTATTTGGATTCTAAACTGCAACCTAGGAATTACTTCTGCTATAACATAATTGACTTCAGCTTTGATTAAACAGAGTGTGAATAATTAGATTTTTATGATTGGTAATTGTGTGGCTTTTTACTACAACATTGTTTTTGCTTTTGAAATTGAGCATATCCAGTGCGTGATTGTCTTTGGAATAAAAAGACTTCCTCGGGTTGACAATTTATGTGGAGCTTGAATTGTGAAAACAATTAAAGCGACCAACATTTTGGCGCCGTTTCCGAGGAAGGCAATTATAGATTTCAAAAGCATTAATCTTTTCTTTTTAAATGTGCAGATTGTATGAGAGGACGCGGAAACCAGAAGAAAAATAACCCCACAGGTGGCAAAGGCAAAGGAAGGGGAGGAAGAAAGACTTTTATTGACGAGATTGTATCAAAGGCTGAATCATCACAGAGATTAAGTTCTCGAAGACCAAAACTTCAGCACTCCCCTCGATCAGATTACAAAACAGAGGAAGTTGTGGGTCTTGAAAATATAGAAGAGCCAGTGATTGAAGAACCAGCAGTCAGTGCTGGAGAGTCAGAAGAAAGTGTTAGTAAATCAGCAGAGCACATTGAGGAAATAATAGAGAGTGTTGGACGACCAATGGAAAACATTGAAGAGCCAGTAGAAGATCTTGACGATCGAGCAAGTGCAGTAGGAGAACCGAAAATGGAAGGAAACAATGACGATTTCTTTGGTGGAGGACGTGTAGATCCTGAAGGAGAAGGAAGGGATGAAAATTCTCTCTCTACCTTGGGATTTCCTATCAGTGATCTCCCTGCAGGAACAACTCCTATGAAAAACATTCCATTGTCTGCTTTACCTAACTTCCATGGTTTATCCTCTGAAGATCTGGATGAATTTCTTTTTGAATTTGATATATTATGCAGAAGTTATGATTATGTTACTAATGCTCAAAAGTTGAAACTGTTTCCAGCCACCTTAAAAGGGAATGCTTTAAGATGGTTCATGAGCCTTGGAAGTCAGGTGATCACAACGTGGGAGCAGATGAAACAGAAATTTCTGCTTAAATATCAAGACTACTGCCGGACGAGAGAAAAGAAGGATGAACTATTCAATATGGCACAAAAGCTGGATGAGAATCTGGAGGACTATGTAGAAAGGCTGCAGTACAATATACAGAGATCTGATCATCCGAATATAAGTAAGGAAATTTGCAAAACAATATTACTTAGAGGTTTAAGGGATGATTGTTTAGATATGTTAAACATGCTTGGCAAGGGAGATATATCTAAGGAATCATATGATGAGATTGTTGAACTTTCTAAGAGGTGTTCAAGGGGAGCTGCAAGGAACATAGTAAGTAATAGAGATCCCACCTATTCAAGAGTGCAGAAATCAGCCAGTGGAGGAGCAACAAGAGCTAAAATAGGTAATTTACTTGAAGAATTTAAAACTGATATGTTAAGTTCTTTTGCTTCACAAATTGACACTTTGCAGGTTAAGAAGAAGCAGGCTGAAGTAGAAGCAACCCTGGCTGTCTTTTGCCCGAAGTGCAGAGACAAACATCCACTAAGGGAATGCCCAATGGATAAAATACCAATTTGCACCCTTTGTGAGAAAGACCATGAAACAAAACAATGTCCATCTCTACCAGGAATAAAGGCAGCATTGCAGCCAACGAAAGAAGAAGTTGAAGCAGTTTACCTGCTAACTCAAAGAAGACAATGGCAACCAAAAGGACAAGGTATGAACTCTAGTATGCCATTTAATCGTTGGAATAATTATTCTGCTTTCGGTCAAACAAATTACCCTCCCTTTAATCAAATGCAATACCCACCCTTCAATCAAATGAATTTCCCACCCATGCAGTAATCAAACCCTCCCTTTGTTGATCCTTCAATGTGGACTCCTTGGCCTCCACAGTAGCCATCTTCTTTTAACCCTTGGAATTCAAATTGGAGAAGCCAACAACTCCCGTATCCAAATCAATTTCCTCAATTCCAACAACCACTTCCTCTGCCATCAAATGCTCCGCCAAATAACCAAATGAGACCCCAGCTACCTATGCAACCAAATCCTAACCCCAATAATAAAGTTTTGCAAGTCATTGATATTCAGAATCAATCTATATTTCCTACTATGCAATGTGATGATATTCATTTAAGATCTGGGAAAATAGTAGAGCCTATTATTGATGACATAACTTCTTCTGATTCTGATAAAGATGAAACTGAGAAACATAAGAAACCACAACCACCTTCTAACAAAATTGTTGAAATAACAGAACCACCATTCCCCGAGTGTTTGGTTTTCACTAGAACGCCTGAAACACCTGCTTTTAATCTTTTAGGGGAATTGCAAAATTTGTATGTTAAAATTCCACTTTTACAAGCATTAAGAGATGTACCAATTTATGCCATAAAAATAAGGGATATTTGTGTTAAGAAACCTGGTAGGAAAACTAAAGATCCCCTTACAGTACATGTGATGGGTGACTTATCTGCATTAATGTCTGGAAAAACCCCTCCTGTGAAATATGGTGATCCTGGCCATCCTACCGTAACAATTCAGATTGGTAAAACAATGATTCCTCAAGTTCTGGTAGATTTAGGTGCTGCAATAAACATAATGACTCTTGAAACTTCACAATTGTTACAGCTGAATAACACAATCAGAGATACACCCACCATTCTAGAGTTGGATGACCGTTCTACAATTAAGCCTGAAGGAGTTGTTGAAGATCTACTTATCTCAGTTGAATCCTGGAAGTACACAGCTGATTTTGTTGTATTGCAGACTAAAACAAAGCTGGGGGGACATCCCTTAATTCTAGGAAGGCCATGGCTGGCCACAACTGATGCTTTTATCAGTTGCAGAGCTGGTTCAATGACAATTTCTAATGGTTATGAAACAAAACAGCTTACTCTTTATCCTCATGCTACACCAATAATTAATAATGAAGACTCTATGTGGATGGATTATGATGATAATGCTATTCAGCCTATTCTAACTATTGGACAAGATTTAACTCTTAAAGACAATACAGAGGATGAGATAATTAATAATTTTATTTGTGAACCTTCTTCTGTAATTACTGAAACACACAATCAATTAACTGCAATTTTTGAAACTGATACCCAAGAAAAGATTGAATCTGAAGACTCATCTCAAACATTAACCACCATCTCATCTAAAAGCATAACAGTTGAAATTGAACCTGGCAAGACATTAAATATAAATCCTGATCTAACAGTTGATGAAACACAGCAGTTAATGAAGTTATTGCATGAATATAAGGAAGCATTTGCATGGGATTACACGGATATGAAAGGTATTTCTTCTGAATTATGTACTCATCGAATTTACATTAAAGAGGGATGCCGACCAGTTTGTCAACCCCAAAGACGAATGAACCCTAATTTACGAGAAATTGTTAAAGAAGAACTTCAGAAATTGCTTAATGCGGGATTTATATACCCTATATCTGACAGTGAATGGGTTTCCCCATTGGTAATTGTCCCTAAGAAAAACGGGAAATGGAGAGTATGTGTTGACTACAGAGCCTTGAACAAAGCTACTCAAAAGGATCACTTTCCTTTACCCTTCATTGATCAGGTGTTGGATAGTCTGGCAGGGAAGAAATTTTTTTCTTTTCTAGATGGATTCAGTGGGTATAATCAGATTAGAATTGCACCCCAAGACCAGGACAAGACCACTTTCACTAGCCCTTGGGGAACTTTTGCTTATAGAGTTCTTCCATTTGGGCTATGTAATGCACCAGCAACTTTTCAGAGGGTTGTTATAGGAATTTTTTCTGATATGTTGAATGACTCTATGGAAATATTTATGGATGATTTTACTCCTTATGGTGTGTCTTTTGAAGATGCATTACAAAACCTTGAGAAAGTACTTAAACGATGTATACAAGCTCACCTCTCCCTAAGTACTGAAAAATGCCATATGATGATGAGTGAAGTAATAGTGCTTGGACATTTATTTCATCTCAAGGTATTCAGGTAGATCCATCTAAAATATTGGTCATTCAGAATCTTTCTGTTCCTAAAACACAAACTGATGTGAGAAGTTTTCTAGGACATGCTGGATACTACAGAAGATTTATTAAATATTTTTCTAAGATAGCTTCTCCATTATTTGTGTTGCTTATGAAAAATGTTGAATTTAAGTGGACTAATTCTTGTCAGAAAGCTTTTGAAGAACTCAAGCATCAGTTGTCTACTACTCCTATTTTGAGGGGGCCTGATTGGGCCCTCCCTTTTCATATATCTTCTGATGCTTCAGACACTGCAGTTGGAGCTGTCTTGGGACAAGAGGTGAATCATCTTCCTTATGCTATCTACTTCATTAGTAAGAATATGACCCCTGCTGAGCTTAATTACACAGTTACCAAAAAGGAATTTCTTGTAGTAATTTATGCCATTAATAAATTTCGACACTATATCACTGGTTATTCTACTTTTGTGCACACTGACCACTCAGCTATCAAGTATTTAATGAACAAATTTGTTACAAATGCTAGAGTTACTAGATGGCTATTATTACTGTAGGAATTTGATATCACAATTGTAGATTGTCCTGGTAAAGAAAATGTGGTGGCTGATTTCCTTTCATGGTTAAAAACTGACAATGATATTCCAGTAGATGATTCTTTTCCTGATGAGTATTTGTTTGCAGTTTCTTCTCACTCTCCATGGTATGCAGATATTGCTAATTATTTGGTTGCAGGAAAATTACCATCACACCTGTCATACAGAGAAAAGAGAAGAATTGTTCAACAAAGTGCCAGGTATAGCTGGATAAATGGGTGTCTTTTCTACACAGGGCTTGATCAGGAAATTCGAAGATACATTAGGGAAGATGAAGTGTATGACATACTGAAAGCTTTTCATGATGGCCCTTGTGGAGGGCATTTTGCTGATAAGAGAACAGCACACAAAATTTTGAGGATGGGTTACTATTGGCCCTCATTATTTAAGGATGCAAAGAAATATGTAAGGGCTTGTGACAGCTGCCAGAGAATGGGTCAACCCAATCATAGAGATCAAATGCCATTAAACCCCCAGGTAGTTTTTGAACCATTTGAAATATGGGCCTTGGATTTTATAGGACCCATTAATCCTCCATCCAATCAAAGAACTTATATATTAGTCTATACAGACTATATGACTAAATGGGTGGAGGCCAAACCACTTATTAGAGCCAATGAAGGGGCTGTCCTAGCTTTCTTATTTGAAGAAATCTTCACTAGATTTGGAATTCCTAGAGAGCTAGTTACAGATGGAGGACCTCCATTCAATTCTCATGGTTTTAAATCTATCCTTCAGAAATATCATATTTATCATAGAATGACTACACCATACCACCCCCAGGCCAATGGGCAGGTGGAAAGCACAAACAAAGTATTAGAAGCCATTCTAACTAAAACAGTGAAGGACAACCGGAAGGATTGGTCTCAAAGGCTCCCTGAAGCATTATGGGCTTACAGAACTACTTGGAGAAACACTACATGATTCTCTCCCTATGAATTGGTCTATGGTAAAAATGTTGTTTTTCCTGTGGAATTTGAAATCAAAACTCTAAGAATTGCTTTAGCTATTAATCTTGATTTGACTGATGTGCAGACAGCTAGGTTGCAGCAGCTTCTTGAGTTGGATGAAAAGAGATTAGATGCCATTCACCAAACAACCATGATTCAACAACAGAGAATGAAGTGGCATGACAAAATTATCAAACACAAGCAGTTCCAAAAAGGTAATTGGGCCTTGTTGTATGACTCTCGTTTTGAAAATTTTCAGGGTAAGCTACGTACACGTTGGCTTGGACCATATGAGGTAGATTGTTTTTTCTAATGGAACGGTAAGACTTTTAACAATTGATGATTCTAAAACACCTCTACTAGTCAATGGTGATAGGCTTCGTTTATACTAGCGCCCTGTTTCTAAAGAGGATTTCAAGACTGCTTGCATGACTGATATTCATTATCTTTTTCTAGGGGAGTCTTCTGCTCCTCACAGCATTTAATTTTCTGCACTATTTTTTTAGTATTAGATTAGATTAGACTTAAGAATAATAATCCCTGTCAAGGGTTGGCATATTACAATTGAATTTTGCATATTCTGGAAAATCTCATTAAGGAGGACAGATTCATCATAAGAAGATCTGAAGCTTCAATCACAAGAAGCTTGTTCCCTTCATTTTACCCCATTTCCTAGCAATATCCCTTCATCCCATTTTTACATTATTGCCCTTTTTCCCATTTTTCCCACTTATACCATTCCTAAAATATCATCCTTCAACTAGTATTTCCTATCCCTTACTGCTGAAGTTATTCCCTATCAAACACTTCCCCCACTTGTTTCAAACCCAAGTCATTTATCCCATTTTTCTGATTTTTCCCGTTGCTGAAACACCAGTTTCAGCAACATGTCGTTCATTTTTCTGTTGCTGAAACACCAGTTTCAGCAACCTGTCATCATTAAAACATCATTTCTTTCCGCCGATATACAAGTTTTTTAAATTCTCTACTTTTACGCTTCAGATCCTTTGGGTGAAAATTATTCAGTACTGAGCAGATCCTATTACACTCCTATTCTAAATTTCAGAGAAATCTACAGATTCTTCCATGTATATTAAGCCATTCTAAAGCACTCTACACTTCGAATTATTAAACCAAAGGTAAAAATGTAAGGTATGTGGTTTTAATGTAATGCAGTTAAATTATATATTAAAGAGAGGATCTCGCTCATAATGGTTGCAATCTCCACACGCCCAATCATCATTGCACCATACGTAGGGGGGGGGGATTTCGAAAACTGAATAATCATTTCACATTAACCAATCCTCCCTCACTTTTCATTCCATTTCCGTCGTCATTGAGACTCCGCATCCTCTGTTGCAACAACTAGCTTGACCAAAGCCTGTGTTTCTGTCTTCTGTGCCTCTGCATCTAACTCAAGCTAGTAGCCATGGGGGAGTCGGCTATCAGACACGAGCCTGGTTCGATAAATCTTCTTCAAATGTTCCCAGAAGCCTATCAAATTTTCCAACAAGCAGGATGGACAACATACTTTGAACGGTTAGGAGAATTTGATCAGGAGCAGGTTTTAGAGTTCGCACAAAATCTTCAGGGGAATTTCTTAGTGGTTCAAGGCGTCCGCATTTCAGTTACAGAGGAGGAAATAGTTCAAGTTTCAGGTTTGCCGGCTATCGAGACTCGCTGGTTCAGTAGGAAGCAAGTAATTTTAAATGCACAGCAAGATTTTCTTCGTCGAGATGAACCAGTTGAACTTAAAGGCCGCGGTGTAAGTCTGCATTCACTTCCTCGACCATGGCCAATAGTAGAAAAAATCATCAAGCACTACTTGACATGCGAAGGGCGTTACTAGGTAGTCTACCAACACGACTTCGTTTTGATGAATCATTTAAGGAATGGTCGATTAGTTAATATTCCCTATTATCTGCTTGGTTGTATCAAAAACATGTCCTATTATTGCAGATGGGCTAAATTCCCATTGTTATCCCTCACCCATCATCGTTTATGCCAATTGTTAATTCAGAGGGGTTTTGCTCAGCAAAACCCCCCTCTGAATATTCCATTCCTTATTCCCCAACAGGCTGAAATTCCTTAGCAGGCCCAAATCCCCCAACAAGCCGAAAGTTCCCAAGAAACTCCTGAGATTCCTTATGAAGGGCAACTAGATGATATCCCAGACTCCCCAGTAATTCCATCCTCAGAGCCAGTTGACCCAACCCCAAGTTCGTCCCACTTAGTAGAGTCAACCATTCCCACTATTTCTATCCCTAGCGATGACTCTCTAACACCCCCATCCCCACCTACTCATAAAAGGAAGAAAAGAACCCCAACAGTCTTTGTCTCAAAACGACGAACAAGGGCCAAATTCCAAATTTACACTTCTTCCGAGAGCCCTTCTCCTAGAAAAGAACCTTCCCCTACAGAGAAAAGGAAAGACAGTGACTTCTCTGCTTTCCTACCAAAAAGGAAAATGAAGATGACTGTTGAAACAAGAGTTACTCCCATTTCCCCTAACCCCGCCACTATTCTGTTGAAACTTCAATATTCACCCCCATTTAAAATCCCCCAACCTGTCTCGTCTGGTGGCACTGCCACACAAGAACCAGTGCCTCGGGATAATACGACATCATTTATGGCCCAAACAGTGACTGTCACACAAGAACCAGTCACTTACCCAGAGGCTGAAACACAAGAACCAACCACTGTGGTACAAAAATCATACACCAAGCATGATGATACAGGGAAACCAGCTGTAGCTGCTCCACAAGAACCAGCTACAGCTGTGCATCAGTAGACAACTCCAGTAGAATCAAGCAGCACACAGGTTTCACATACTATGGCATCTTTGTTGGAAGAAAATGAGTTTCTGAAATCTGAGCTAGAAGCCTATAAGAATAAATTAATCGAGGCACGAGAAGCCTTTGATAGAGAATTGAATCTCCATATGCTAGCACACACAGCATCAGCACAAAATAGGGAGCCATGCAAAGAATACATGTGCCATGAGTGTGGTAATATTTACCAGCAGGCAGGCTACAAAGTAGTCAAAATTCAGGTATCTGAGGCATCTACATCAACTTCAATTAAAGAAGAATACCCTAATGCTCCACAATAACCAGTAGGGCTCTCAATAAATTTAGAAAAAGAAACTAAACCAGAGATATCTCACCCTGTGCTGGTTAGCTCAGCCACTTAGACAGAAACACAACCACAGGTATCTTGCCCTGAGTCAGTTAGTGCAGCCACTCAAACAATGTCCCAACCTAGTACTTCTAATGCCAGGACACAGACCCTGCCATGGAATCAATTAGAACTGATTAACAAATGGAAGAAACAATATTCTGAAGAACAAGATACAATATTACAGCACCATAAGTTAGCATGGCAGAATCACATGTATGCCAACTGGGATAGTTGGGAATAGACATTGCAACAGCTCAGGGATTCCAAGAAGGAAGTCAAGGCATCAAAGGAAAAGATGGCTTTGATGTTTTCATTAGTGCAAAAGTTGATGGCTACCCGCAAACCCTCTGTAAATTACTCTCTCTTCCTTTCTGAACGTTTAGTTTATTTTCAATTAAAAGCAATAAGGGATGGCAGACCTCATGAATTGCTTACTTCAGAACAATTTGTTGAGACTTTTGCTGAGGCCCCTGAAAGTGACCAGCATTTGCTGTGTGAAATTTACCTCCATAATGAGGCCATTCCCGACAATAGAAGAGTCAATCTCATTCCAATTGCAGGTGATATACAAATAAGGGCATTTGTTTCATTTTTGGCCAATCAGCTCACCTGGAAAACTGCGTTTATTGCAAGCAGTCATAATGAGGAGAATAGGCTCCTTTGGATTAGACCAGAACCTTTAAGTCCAGCCATGTTTATAGCACAATATCACCAATTCTTACAGAAGCCAGGTTTGCATAGGTACATGCAACAACTACAGGCTTCAACACTTTTGAAGTGTCAACAGCAAATCAGAGTAAAGGAGGCTGCTGCATTGAAGGCCAATACTATGTTTTGGTAGCAGTCATGTAAAGAAAGACAAGACTATCACCCTTTTAGCCCTGATAATCTCCAAGCTTCACTTTCCAGGGTACCTAATTATATCAGATGCATTCGACATTGTGGAGAAAACTGGATTGGTTATCATTTCCATTTTCCAATTTTATGGCTGCCTTCAGAGAAATATCAGTGTCACTACCAATTGGCTAGCAGAGATGAAGCCTTAGCATGGCAGCAATTGCAGAACAATAGAGGATTCCGAGCTCCTACAGATGCCACCTTCTCCAGCTACTGCTTGGGCAACTTGCATGCACAGAGTCAGTACTCAGACTCTGACCCAGACTAGGAGTTGCCTGAGGACATGCAACATTTTCAGCTGGGGGGGATGTTAGGACTCCACTATGTATCATTTTTACTATATACTTTGACACCGTCTTACCTTTATAACCATGTTTAAAAAGGATTCCATTATCATTTTCATTTAGTTTATCCCAAGGTATATAAAATCCTCTTCTTTATTATATGTTTAATCTGTTTGCATATAATTCCATAATACTCTTATATTTTATCTTTAATCGAAGTGGATTGTTTCTAACATAAGTCTAAAAGATCGCAGATAATCTATGTGCTATGCTGGAGCAATCGGCCATTGCTGAAACAGTCAAACTTCGTTGCTGAAACAGCCGACTCCGTTGCTGAAACAGTTGACTTCGTTGCTGAAACAGCCAGCAAGCATGCAAATTCCGTCACTCGTAATTTGCGATTATGGAAGATTATTTTGTGGAACAATGGCAATAGCATGAAGACGTGGTTACATGGATTATTCTGAAGATAGCATTCTTGTTGTATCTGTTGTAACAATATCTTTTTATGGAAGAACAGAATACTCCTGTTTTAAGAAAGAAGAACAGAATTGGGATAAACACAGATTCTCTCTCATGTAGTTGTAAGAGATGTCTCCTCTTTAAAAAGAGGAGACATCATCATTAGAGGGGAGCTCGAGTTGGAAGGCTACAGGAGAACATTGTAATTGAGAGACTGGAGCTAGACTCCATTTGTAATGTATCATTTCTTTTGACAGATGAATAAAATTTCCTTTTGAGCACTCCAATTTAATTCTCTCCCTGGGGAATCTTGTGAGAGGGAAAGGGCCCGCCTTCCTCACAAGATTCACCCTTCTATCCCTGTAATTTTTTTAATTTCTTTATGTTGTTTTGCACTCTATTTTAATTCTGTTGCTAAGACACCAGTTACACAGTTCTGTAGTTTATTGAATATTCTGTTTCCTTAACGTTGCATGTGTTCAGTACATTAATTCTTAAGGGGTTGAGAAACCTATTTCTGTTATATGTTTGAATGTGTGATGCTGGGAAGCAGGTGCTGAAGGTTCCTATACAAAGGAATAGGGTCCTGCTCCCACTAATTGCCTTTCTTTTCCTCCAGTGTGGTTAGAAACATGAGACAAGTTAAATGTGTTCATGGAATAGGGTCTGTCTCAGACATCTTTCTACAAAGTGATTAGTGTCAAAAAGAAAGTATCAAGTTCCTATTTAAAGGAATAGGGTCCTGTTCCTGTTATGGTTGATTGGTTTCCTTTCCTGCAGATTGATTTCCCTTTATTTGGATTCTAAACTGCAACCTAGGAATTACTTTTGCTATAACATAATTGACTTCAGCTTTGATTAAATAGAGTGTGAATAATTAGATTTGTATGATTGGTAATTGTGTGGCTTTTTACTACAACATTGTTTTTTCTTTTGAAATTGAGCATATCCAGTGCGTGATTGTCTTTGGAATAAAAAGACTTCCTCGGGTTGACAATTTATGTGGAGCTTGAATTGTTAAAACAATTAAAGCGAACAACACCCTCCTCTTGACTGCTTTCATATTGTTCATTTTTTGCCTCATCTTCATTATTTTCCTCTTCTTCATTGATTTCCTCTTCTTTATTAATTTCCTCGTCTTCATATTGTCCCTTATTTTCATCAATTTCATTTTCACTGTCTTCATCAGTTTCCTCTTTGTTGTCTTCATTAGTTTCCTCTGTGCTTTCTTAAGGATTAGCATTACTTTCTTTTAGTTCACTACTACTTTTGTTAGGATCACTTCTGTTTGGAGAGGGTTTTTGAAGAATATTTTCTTGGGAGAGTGATTCATGGGAGGAAGGTGAAAAATAGTTAGTGGAGGGCGATTAAGGAGCATGAGGAAGATTTTGAAAAGAGGATGGCACATCTTGCAATGGGATGGAGGATGAAGAGGAAAAGTCATCATGGGCGATAAAGGCTTCCCAAGGAACACCTTGTTGCTCCAGTTGGTTAGTTATAATTATATTGACAAGAGAGTGATGAAATAGGCTTGCCATTTGCTGAGCTGGAGGCTTATTTTTATGATGGTGGACATTTTTTCAATGCTTTTGCATAGGAAATAATGCAAGTTCAACAACTTGGTCCTAGTGAAGTGCATGAGGAGTATAAAACGTTAGTAGTAGATTCAGGAGAAGTGACCCTCACAGGTAAATTATTTCATGAAAATCTTCATAAGGAGGGCATATCTGTCCAGTAGATGGGAAGAAGGAAAAATGGCTTTACATGCATCTTGATAACTAGGCTTTAGAAAAGGATGATAGTGGATCAAGTCAAGATGGGTTTTTCTAAACCATCTCTCCCCTATGTAAGGGATCATAGTGGCTTTAGAGACAGCTTTAGGGGTCAAATCAAAATTTAACCCTTCCAGATGAACATTATGCCCGTGTAGTCTTGAGGAAAATAACTTAGTCAATTTAGGATGGCTTTTGATTTCTTGTACCTTGTTGCAGAACTCCATACATCCTAACTCTTGGAAGTAATCCAAGGCAGAAGGTGAGGAAATTAGCTCTTTGGTGTCTATAGGTTCGAATCTGTTGGGTTTGCCTCCTTTTTTGGCCTGTCTTCTTGGTCTTTGAGCCTCATCACTGTCTTCTTGAGACATGGTGATTACTTTGCCCTTTCTTTCAATATTTTAAAACAGAAAAAATATTTGTAGATGAAATGTAGAGGAAAGATTCTTTCAAGAGACTTAGGACCTCTAAACAAGGCTAGATGCTCAATAGAGAATAAGTTACGCGTGTATTCAATTTTTTCCCTCTAAATGTTTTAGACACAATTTTAGCCTTAATTGGTGCTTTCATAGCTCAAAAACCTAACAGGGAGATGTAAAATAATGGAAAATACCTCTTATAAACTCTTCGCTCGTGATGAGAAACCAATTCTGGGTGAAAACAAGAAATTTCGGCCTTTTCTGTGAATTTCAGGGTGGTGATGGGCTTTTTCCTGCAGGCGCATAATGTCTACCCGGGTGGCCACTACACGCGGTGTTATCACGGGAACTCTGCTGAGTGAGGAGTACCCTTGGCTCGGGTGGCCTCTATACGCGGAGGTGCAATGATGGCAATGGTGGGCACACAACACTGTCGGGTCAGGTAGCCTCTGCATACGGTCTTGGGTGGTGGCCTGGGCGCTGTTGAGTGGCAGGATCTACATGTCAAGTGGTCGATGGAATGCGTAGCACTATTTTTCATGCACGCAGTGTCCTGTTACAAAATGCATTGGGCCTGTCTATAGGCGTGCAACGCCAGTCTATAGGTGCACAGCGTCTCTGGTTTTCTGCCCGAGACTACTTCTTTGAAAAAATCAAAAGCCCTACTCCTCTTTGCTAAAGATGAAATTAATGGAAAAAGGCCATTGGGGGTATTTATATCCCTGTTTTTTGAAATAATTTGAAGCAAAATCCCACCTCTGTAAAGTTATAACTCCACTTTTCATTGCTTTCCTTTGACTATCTTTTCAGTGAGAAAAAACATATTTGGAGTGAGTTTTCTTTTTGTTTCTTAAACCACTGATTTATGGTTTGAGCCTTTAATTGATTTGTGATGGAATTTGTTTTTCTTTGCAAGGTGAATTTTGAAGTTGTTGTGCCTCCATACTCCTTGAAACAAGGCTGTGACTATCCTTTGTGTGACAGTTTAACCAACGAACTTTGATTGTTACTCTTTTACTTATCTTTAGGAGATAACTCGAAAAAACTTTTACACCCTCTTCTTGTCTATGAAGGAGGTGCCCTTTTTACCTCATAATTCCCACTTGCATATTCATCCAAATTTCTAAAAAAATAACTTGAAAAACCTTCCCACTATGAGGACAACAAACAGATTTTGTGTTTTCGAACAAAACATACCTGTTGTTCTTTTCTTTAGTGTGATTGTCCTTATTTAGTAGTCTTAGTATTTTCCTTTTATGGCGCCTCTGATGATTTTTGTCTTGTTTGTAGGAACATGGAAAAAGGGCAGTTGTCCCTCTCTCATTCATGTCTTGAAGTACATAGACTATCTCAAGGGCATCTTTGCCAAAATGTGCCATGTTGGTAACATATCACTGATATTTTCTAAGATTTTGCACATATACTGGAATGAGAAGTATGTTACCTTTTATAGTAACATCAAAACCCCTGAAGTAGTCTCCAGCTTGCTATGTTTTTAGCCCTTATGGATGATGTTCTGAGATATTCTAGGTATCCCTGATCTGTTAGTGAAAAACTTGATTTTCCTGTGTTTTTAGCTCACTGTACCCCTGTTTCAAAATTCCAACTGTCTTGACTGAAGCTTTTCTTTGGTGCTTCTCTTTCACCGTATTTTGATTTAGGACAACCATCAAGACATCCCTGCAGAGATGTATTTGATAGGGTGACTTAGTCTTCGAATATTTTATTGTTGGTTCAGGAGGGGCCACCTTGGAGATTGTTTGAGCGTCTTCTTTTTAGAAAAAATTACCATGTTAGCTCTGCTTCTCTTGATTTTACCTTTGAGCTCTGTTGAAATAGAAATGTGTGAGACATGATGGTGCATGACTTAAGGAAAGCTAAACAAATTTGTTAGCAAGGATTTTTAGAAAACGATTCTTGACTAATGGTTAAAAACAAAGTTTTTAACCAAACATAGGGCTTTTAAGATTTTTACCTAAACACCATCACCTATAAACCTAGACACTTTTTCATTACTGTGAAGGGTTTTCTAGATAGACTTTGGATATCAAAAATGACTTTGGGCAGTTAGTAGAGTAAGAGGGAAAACTTGGCTTAACTTGGCCAGACAAATTTGTGAAGTAAGAAGGCTTATGCATCAGAAGTAGAATGCTATAGACACAGGTAAAAATTATGGATAGAGTAAGGCTTATTAGTCCAAGATGGGGTCTTGACAGGATGACTAAGCTGATTATAGCAGACAAGGGAGGAGGGAGAGTGAAAATTCTATTTGAGGGGATTTCTAGAAGAAAACAAGGTTCCTTGAATCTTGTTTCTAGAAAACCTGGACAAAGCATTTAGTCATCTAAATAAGTGAAAATTACTGATTACTAATAGTGGCTCCATTTGGGGAGGGCAGCTCCTTCTCGAGAGGTGTCTAGAATTGCAAATATTTGGCTTGTGAAGACCAGTGCCTCATTTATTGGCGCAATTTTCTCTTTCATTACTGCTTTCCTGAGATGGTGCCTTGAAAAATTGAATGCATGATTAGCTCAATTTCACTTTTACCTACCCACCTACTTTTCCTAACATTTTTTCTTCTTCAGGTGCAATTGAACTAGAAAACCCAATGAAATTTTATTTTGAAAGAGAAAACAAACTATCTACTTCTACACTTATATCTTCCAGGAGATTGGATTAAGCTATTGAACTCCTTTTGATTCTCTACCTATACTATATCAACTGTCAAGATTAAGCTATTTGACAAGATTTCATTCACGAGACTAAAAACATGAAATTGAAAATGTGACCAAATCAGGATTAGACAGTCTAGTTTGTCATGTGTTTGTGGCACAAAAACAAGTTGCACAAAAAAGTTTATTTTTGTACAAAATGAGATTTAGAAAAATCAGGGCTAAGATACATAGTTTGCTATTCATCCCTATTTTCCTCTTTGGTTTTGTTTTGAGCGTGTGGAACCAATACCTTTCTTTCCTAATCTACTTTCTTTAATAAGTCAAGCCTTCATGATTTGACTATGATTATTTTCACTAACTTATCAACAATCAATTTAAAACATGCTCAGCAATGATTAGGCTAGATAACTGAAGAAGACATCTTTTTGGCACTAGTAGTGGCATTTAGACTTGCGCACTTTCAGTATAAATATTTTTGGGTATGGAGCTATACCATTTCTTTAGAATCTTCCCTCTTTTCTGATTTTTCTGTTGTTATTGTATTTTTTGAATTTTGACTTTTTCTTCAAACAGTGATATGTACAATGATTGGAAATTTAAAAACTAAGGATTTTTGCAGCAGTGGTACTTTAGCATCGTATATTCAAAAGGATCTCCAAACACTCTTGGTCCATTCAGTTTTTGAAAAGAGAACTCAGGGATATTCTCACTTGTAAACATAGCGTAAGGATTTTTCCAAGGATCTTTAAAAAACTCATGTTCTTCTTGATGTTTTTCCTTACACTCTTGATCTCCATTCTTGCTTTTGTTATACCTCTTCTTTAGGTAGAATAGGTATTCTTTGTCATTTTAAAAAGAAATGATGATATCATAAAGATATACCATAGTGAAGAAATTTAGGACTGGAAACATAGTTCTCTGGAAGGTGTCTCTGATGTCCTTTAGTTTGGGAAAAGTTGGTTTGAACTTGAAACTGCTTCCTGTGAACTTGAAAAAATCTTTGAGCTGATTGTTTTGAAGTGGTATCATCTGATGGTAACCTGAAATATTATCATGCAAGGACACACGGTTAGAAACCCTTATATTTTGTGTAGTATGGTCTATTTTTGGAAGGAGGCGAGTGTTGTTTTGGGAGGGTTTATCTAGGCCTCTAAAATCTAAACACATCCTATGTCCAGCTGTTTTATTTTTAAATGATAATGCATGATCAAAGTTTTTGTGTTCTATTTTGAAAAGGTGATTTCTTGGGAAGGTGGTGGTATCACATTGTTTGAAACTGGTTTCTCGATACATACTAGTGTCCTAAAAATTTTTGCATAGTCTTGTGCTTCTTAGTTTTTTGTGTAATGACAAGGTTTTAGACAACTCAATTAGCTCAGGTATCTCAAGACTATTTTCATCAAAACCCTCAATATTAAATTTACCAGACATCTTTTTAGGATCCACAAAAGTGCTTACAATGGTTAAATTCTCATTTATAGGAATAGAGTCTTTGAATGGTGAGGTTTTTATGTAAGGTAAAAACATGAGGCTTTCTTGACCCTAATTTCCAAAGATTTTTGTTTCATGCAAGTTTTTTAGTACTTCTGTATAGGAAAAAGGGGGCAATTGTACCTTTGAGGTTTGTCCTTGGTCTGAAAAGCTTTCTTGAGAATTTAAACTGCTTTCTGTTTTTGAAGTCTCATTTTGTAGTTCTTGAAGATCAAGTTTGTTTTTATCAGGATGCAAATTTTCTAGGTCATGATAGTTTTGAGTGTCTAGCTCATCATAGAGAAACTGGAGTGCCTGATGTGGTGTACCTAGATTTTTTTCAACTTCACCTAGATGTTCATCAATGTCCTCATCGGTATGTAGAATGAAAGAGTTAAGGTATGAATGTATAGAATAAAGAGGTATGTTATCTGGTCCTTCTTGACTACTAACCATATACTTCATGTGTGATTCTTGGTAAAATATTCTTTTCTGATCAAAAATAGGTATGGTGGCATAAGACATGTCTAGTTGAATATTTCCTTGAAGCTTGGCTCCCCAGGACTTGGATAAAAGCTTTTCGTACTTGGGAGGGATGTCAGCTACCACTATGTCCATGACCAGCTGTTTAGCAGGTACTTGTGCCAAATTGACACAAAGATCTTTTATTAGGCCTAAAAACTTGACTCTGCTAGAATCAAATGAGTACAAGTCTTTGTAAGGTTTTTTTATTTCTAGGCCTAATATTTCTATCACTACTTTTGGAATGAGATTGTGAGAAGCCCCAGAATCTAGCATGGCATTATGTAGAATTTGGTCGTTTATATTTAGGCTAATGTAAAAAGGAGGAATGGTTCCTTCTTGATATTTTCCTTCTATTTTTGGTCCAAATAACAACTTAGGAGTGTCATCAACTAGGTGTAAAGTGTTTTCATCATTTCCTATGTTTAGGACCTTTAGAACCTGGGATTTGTATGATCTTTGGGAAATTAGTTCAGTGAGTGGCGTGGTGATATTAATTTTGGCAATATCCCCTTCAAAACTGAAAGGTACTTGTATTTTAGATATATTTGCTTCATTTTTCTTAGCCATAACCTTTTCTATCAGTTTATCTTGCTGAACTTGATTTGGGGCCTTTTTCAACAAATTTTTCTCAGGGGCCCTAGTAGATGTACTAGGACAGCTTGGGTCAAGGTTTCTTTGGCTAGTTTTCTCTTTGTTCTGATCAGTTTTCTTAGCCATGACATTGTCACCATCTGATATTCTTTTAAGAATGGTTTCGGGAGCTTTCTTGACAGTAGTGTCTGAGTTGTTTTTCCTAGAGTTGTCTTGGTTTTTTTTACTCCTAAGATCATATTGCCTATGGACTTCCATTATGGTGTTTTGTAATCATATTTCAGGATCTTCAGGATCCTCATAATTTGTTTCACCTTGGTTTGAGGAGAAAAAAACTTGTTCTTCTTCTATGAGAAAAACCTCACCCTCATTATCAGAGCCTATAAAGTTTAGATGATTTTCATCTGGTTGTTCAATATCTCTTTCCCCTTCATCAACATAGTTATCTTCGAAGAGTGGTCTGATCTATTGATCATTTTCTCTTGGTTTGATTTGAGGTGAGTTTCTTCTAAAGTTATGATTCTGGTTTCTATTTTGGGGGTTTGGTTGGTTGTCCTAGGAGGTGTTCTCTCACTTAAGTTTATATTTTCCATCACTCTCCATGGTCCTAACCAGGTTATCTATTTTGGATTATGAAGAGGAAGTGGAAGGCATGGTCTCATCTCGGTAAGTAACTTTCTTTTTTGATCTCATCCTAGCCCTCTTTTCAATGAGGTTGGCTTCAGCACTAATAGCTCCATTTTTCATTTCTTCTAAAGTTGTGGGGTCTCTTTCTCTTAACTGATATGTCATGTCGGGATCGAAACCTTTCTTAAAATTTTACTATTGTTAGGTTGGGTGGAGGTTTCATGTGAGGCGGGAGGGCATTATAGACACTACTAAACCTAGTGCAATAGTCTTGAACACTTTCCCCTGTGTTCCTTTTAAGATTGTTATATTCAAAAAGAATGTGAAGGGGATTTTGATTTCCCATCTGTTTATGAAAGTTCGATAAAGTGATGGGAGATCATGTATACTATTAGGAGTCAAGTTTTAAACAATTTTTTGGCTTCTCCTCCTAGGCTTTGGGAGAAAATCCTTATCTTCATGGTTTCCTCTTCTAGTTCCATGTAGTCAAAAGAATCATTGATTCTATCTACATGTTGTTGGGCGGTAGTGGATTCAGCACCGTTGAAGTGTGGGATTCTGGATTGGTAATCATTTTGCAAAGGTACCAAAGGTTGTGGTAACACTAAGGGTGCATACCATGCTGCCATGATGGGAGCTGATGGTGGATTTACAGTGGGAGGATTTGCAGTATGAGATGAGGTGATTTTCACAGTGGTAGTGTGAATGGGTGTGGCAGAAGTACTTCGACTTGTAAACTAATTTTGAGTAGACCTGGGATGGAAAGAGCCGAACTGGTGGAGAAGCTGAAAATAAAGTGGTGTAGCGGGGGAGGATTCTCTACTAGTACTTTGCTGTAAGTCTAAGGGTTCAAGATACACAAGGTTGATTCTACTTTGTGACTTGTTTGTAAAAAGGATTTTTGCAGGGCACAAGTCAAACTGTGGGTCTTGTAAGGATGTAAGATGTTTGGAAACAAATCTTGCTTTGCAAATAGTCCTATCAGTAGCTATGTTTCTAGTTTCATAAGTTTGCCACAAAATATTTTCTAGGTCATCAACTATGATAGGAAGATTTGGGTTCGGATGAGATCTCGTATTAATTCTTCGTGAAGCCAGATTTCAAATTGAAAATTTAGAGAGGATGACAATTGTGATTGCTTTCTGAAGGCTGTCCTCTCTAGGATTTTATGCATGCTATTAATAGTTTAAAAACTTAATGGAGGTCAGTGGAGTCTCCAGGTGGATGGTTTTAGTGATTTTGAAGTCTATGGTCCACCACCAATACTGACAAAGGAAAATCTTTTAAGAATTTTCTTTTTAGAAATTTTTTATGTAAACCAGAAACTTGTAAGAGTGTTCTAAAGCTAGATCATCATTTTTCTAGGATGGTGAGAAAGCTAGAGTTCTGTTCTAAGGCTATTTATTTGTGTTTTTATGTTTTGACGAAGTTTCTGAATCTCTAAGTAATACTTAGTTTGCCACTTATTTCAGAGACTGCATCATGTTTTTTGGATTTAGAAGGGTAAATTAACAGGATAGTAGGCTTATAGAAGTTTTTGGAATTTTAACGGAGTAGTAGGCCTACTGGAGGCTAGTGGAGTCGCCAACTGAATGTTGTTGTCTTGTAGAGACAAGTTTTTATGGTCCACCCCCAATGACTGATAGTAACCAATCTAGGGATGTTTTTGCGAGGTTTTTTACAGAGTTTTTATATGTAGCCTAGTTTGTAAGAGTGTCCTATACCAGACTCATCACTTAGCTAAGGTGGTGAAACAAAGGGATTCTACTCTAATGGATTTATAGGCTTCTTGTCTGATTTTAATTTTGAAGAACAAATGAGTCTGCAAGAGTTTGCTAGGATGTTATGTACTGAGTGGGTGCCACCGTGATCACTATTATGTTCGAGTCCCGTAATTTGGCAGATTGGTAAACCAAATGACAGGGTAACATCAGACCAATCTTTGGAGTCCTAGGACCTAGCCTTCTTAGACTTAGAGAGGGCTCTCTCTATTATTCAAGGGATGTGAATTTGTTCTCTTTGTATGTTTGGTTTTAGGCTAGTTGTTAAGTATATCTTGGTTTGTTTTGGTTTTTAAGTGAAACTGATTAATTAAGACAAATGGAAAGAGAGTTCATCAAATCAATAGGGCTATGGGGTCAGATAAACCCAAGGATGTCTAAATTATCGACAAGGTGTACTACAGGGCCGATTTAGCAAGGTCAATGGATCCTTTGGGTGAGGTATGAGGTGAAATGATCATTAAGTTTCTGAAAAATGAAGAAGTCTTAAACGTATACAGTTTGAAAAAAAATACTCATGAGATAGGTCAAACCATTATTCTCTATGAACAATACTCAAACTGATAAACATGAAAGATAAACATTCAGGTGAGACATAGAATCATAAGAACTCCTAACTTTAGAAATTCACCTTTTAGTTGTTGGGAAAACATATAAGATAAAAAAATAACTTAATATATGAAGAGGGAGCTCCTAAACAACATATATCAAACTATCAGGAACTATGAAATAGGTTGGTAAGCATGGAAAAAGGGCAAGATCGAATAAGACCTCTTTAACTTAACATAAACAATCAATATTGCATTGAAAGTTTTTAGAAATAGAGTTTTGAGAACTTCAAATAAGCAGGGCATACCTTGAATCAGATTTAATAGCTAACATAATAACCATTAATGAAACAAATGAAAATTTCTTGGTGGACCTAAGGAATAGTTAAGAATTCCTTATAATGACCAAGAAGAAGAAAACATCAAAACTGTAATAAACAGGAGGTTTGAGGTGTTTCCATGAGCATATATCAACATATACTTTACTGATCTACAAAAAATAAGAAGTATGAAACATTAATGGAAACAAGAAGACATAAAAAAATCATGGAAAAATCACTGTTCACCAAGCTATGGAATCCTACACACAATGCTCCTCCACCATCAAGCTAAACAAGGCATTCATCCACTTCATAAAACCAATATTTTCTTCAAGCTCATAAAACTATGTATTTCTCACAACATGTCATGTTATACCTATTTTTACAATGAATCCTCATGGTTTATATAATCCAATAGGAGAAAAATCTCACTAGAGCAGCTAGAAGGCCATTGGCTAAAGCAAAATATCTAAAACTGCCCTTGAGGCCTTACAACATCCAAGGCACAAAATATCTCTTCAAAATATCATTTTCAGACCAAAATAGCAAAATTATTGACTTTTAGGCCCTGACATACATGATAGAACTTTCCTAACACACATTTTCTTTGTCCTCACACAGTAATGCAGAAAATTGTCTCTTTTTTGGTAGAATTTCCAGGCGCACAACACCAAAATAGGCATTTTTGCAGCAAGGTTTTGGAGGCCTTCCTTATGTCGAAAAAGGCTCATTGATGGCCCGTAGGAAAGCTATGGATCTATAATTTCCAAATATACTTGATTTTTTCCAAACTGATCTTAGGAAATTTCCCACAAAGTGGAAATTGTGCAAAAACCCAGGGGCGCAACACCTGCACAGAAACAGTGGGAGGAAGGTGAAAAAATGGTTGTTTTTGGACCTTTTGAGGGACAAAAATAGCTCCAAATGAGCTGAAAATTTGTGAGCATGCTCCCCTTGTGCCAAGGAATAAAAAAATGTGAAATTTTCCTACTTGAAATTCTCTGAGAAAAAGCACAACGTCTAGGGTGCTATGCTCCTAGTCTCAAAAATTCACAAAAAACAAAAAGGTGTCCAATTTTGCCCAAATTTGGTGAGTAGATCCCTCAAGGGTGTATAGAGACCTATAACGAAGCCTGAGCCAATATTCCAAGCCTAGCTTGGTCTTTTTTATATTTTAGCGCCAAGCACCTCCTTTGGGAAGCTTTGAGCCTTTTTCTAGCAAATTGATTTAGATTTTTATAATGCTGAGTCATCTTCCTTTGTAAGCCTAAATACTTGTTTTCTTTCTCCAATTTGGCCTCTAAATGCATATTTTCCCTTTCTAGCCATGATTCTTTGTTGTTTTCAATTTCCAAGGCTAGGAGCTCAGTGAGAGGGAATTGTTGTACTCGGGTTGATTCTTCCTCCCTATGTTTTTCTAATGCTCTCCTAAGACCCATAGTCTTAGGCATCTTCCTAGCTGGTCCTTCTTCTTCATCATCTTATTCATAGTCACCCATGTACTCTTCTAGCTTCACTTGTGATTTCTGAGCCTCTCTTTTGTACTTGAGTGCCCAGGCTTCATAAATGGAAAGTTGGCCACTCATTTGCGCATTTTATGTTTGTAGGAAATGAATGATATGTTTTGATATTTCCAAATCAATCACCAAATCTCTAACTTGTGCATCCTGGTCTTGTAAGAGGGAATTAAGAATCCTTGTTTCATTTTCCTCATCACTATCAATGTGGATGAGTTCAAATTCCCTCTCTTTTTCATGGCTTCTTTCTTTTTCTTCCATGGCCTTCTTGCCTTTGTACTTCATGGGCTTCTTACCCTTGCCTTTCTTTGGAAATTCACCCTTCCCTTTCTTAGGCAGTTTACCTCTACTCCTCAATGCCCTGGTGGCATTGCTTTTCACTACTTGAGTGACTTTACCTCTCACTGTTTTGGTGATTTTACCTTTTACTTGCTTTGAGGAGGAGTGCATGGCCCCTTGCCTTTGGGAGGTAGCAAGCACATGTTTCTCACCTTTCTGATGAGGGATGATGAGAGGTGTCATAAATAGGGCTTGTTCATTTCGGCCACTTATAGCCCTAGGATTGTATTTTCCTTCAAGAATGTTTTATGTGGGCATTTCTTTGTCACTTTGTTGTGAAAAATCCTCTTGATTAGAAATTTCAACATTTTTTATGCTCTTATCACCAAGAGTACCTTAAAAAGGGTTATTCTATGTTTCTGCATGGTGGGAGGTGCCCAAGTCTGATACTTTTTCATCTTCATGACTGTCCATGACTTTAATCTTTTTACTGTTGCTTTTACTTTCTACATCATTAAGACTTTTTCCATCATTTCCTTGTGTATTTAAGACCACTCTAAAAACTGTCTCTGGACTATTCTCATCAATTTCCTCTTTGCTGTGATTGTCTTCCTCTTGTTTCTTGTTTTTATCTATGCTACTGTTTCTGCTATTTTCTCCTTGGCTACCTGTGTCTTTATTATTTTTACTATGTTGCCCTTTGCTACCTTCATTTTCTCTATAGTATTTGTCATCTTCCCCTTGGATCTCTTATGTTTCTCCATCACTATTTGTAACATGATCAACACTATTCTCCTTAAGGCTTTCCTCATATTTTCCCTTGTTGTTTTCATCATCTTCCTCACTCTTATCTTTCTCACATTTTCCCTCACTCTAATTATCTTCTTCCTTATCATTGCTTTTAGAGCTTCTGATATTTTGACTTCCCTCCTCTTGACTGCTTTCATCTTCTTCATTTTTTGCCTCATCTTCATTATTTTCCTCCATTTATTTCCTCTTCTTCATTAATTTTCCCTTCTTCATATTTTCCCTTATTTTCATCAATTTTCTTTTCACTGTCTTCATCAGTTTCCTCTTTGTTGTCTTCGTTAGTTTCCTCTATGCTTTCTTCAGGATTAGCATTACTTTATTTAGGGTCACTAATGCTTTTGTTAGGATCACTTCTGTTTGGAGAGGCTGTTTGAAGAATATTTGCTTGGGAGAGTGATTCATGGGAGGAAGGTGAAACATAGTCAGTGGAGGGCGATGAAGGATCATCAGGAAGATTTTGAAAAGAGGATGGCACATCTTGCAATGGGATGGAGGATGAAGAAGCAAAGTCATCATGGGAAATAAAGGCTTCCCAAGGAATGCCTTGTTGCTCTAGTTGGTGAGTTATAATGATTTTGACAATAGTGTGATGAAATAAGCTTGTCATCTGCTGAGCTGGAGGGTTCTTTTTATGATGGTGGACATTTTTTCAATGCTTTTGCATAGGAAATAAGTGAATTTCAACAGCTTCGTCCTGGTGCATTGCATGAGGATTCTAATATGGTAGGAGTAGATTCAGGAGAAACGACCCTCACAGGTAATTTATTTCATGAAAATCTTCATAAGGAGGGCATACTTGTCCAATAGATGCGAAAAATGAAAAATGGCTTTACATGCAGCTTGATAACTAGGCTTTAGAAAATGATGATAGTGGATCAAGTCAAGATGGGTTTGTTTAAACCATCTATCCCCTATGCAATGGATCCTAGTGGCTTTAGAGACATCTTTAGGGGTCAAATCAAAATTTAACCCTGCCAGATGAACATTATGCCCGTGAAGTCTTAAGGAAAATAAGTTAGTCAATTTACGATGGCTTTTGATTTCTTGTACCTTGTTGCAGAACTCCAAACATCCTAATTCTTGGAAATAAGCCAAGACAAAAGGTGAGGAAATCATCTCTTTTGTGTCTGTAGGTTTGAATCTGTTGGGCTTTCCTTATTTTTCTGGCCTGTCTTCTTAGTGTTTCGGGGTCATCACTGTCTTCTTGAGACATGGTGATTACTTTTCCCTTTCTTTCAATATCTTAAAAAATAAAACCTCTTTGTAGATGAAGTGCAGAGGAAAGATTCTTTCAGGAGACTTATAACCTCTAAACAAGGCTAGATGATCGACATAGAATAGGTTACACTTGTATTCAAAATTTTCTCTCAAACTATTTTAGACACAATCTTAGCCTTAATTGGCGCTTTCATAGCTCAAAAAATTGATGGGGAGATGTAAAATAATGGAAAATACCTCTTAGAAACTCTTCCCTATGATGAGAAACCAATTCTAGGTGAAAACAAGAAATTTCAGCCTTTTCTGTGGATTTCAGGGTGGTTTTGCACTTTTTCTTTCAGGCGCGCAACGTCTATCCGGGTGGCCTATGCATGCGGTGTTGTGACAAGCGTTGTACTGAGCATGTAATTCCCTCAGTCCAGGTGGCCTCTGCACATGGAGGTGTGATGATGGCAGTGTTGGGCGCGCAGCACTGTCGGGCCAGGTGGCCTCTCCACGCAGTATCGAGCGGTGGCCTGGGTGCTGTCGGGTGGCAGGGTCTACATGCTGGGTGGTCGATGGAATGCACAGCACTGATTTTCAGGCATGCAACGTCTCATTAAAAAATGCACTAGCCATGTCTACAAGCATGCAGCGCCAATCTAGACGCATGCCGCGTCTCTGGTTTTCTGCTCGAGACTGCTTCTTCAAAAAAATCGAAAACCCTCCTCCTCTTTGCTAAAGACGAAATGAATGGAAAAAGGTCATTTGGGGTATTTATATCCCTGTTTTTTGAAATAATTTGGAACAAAATCCCACCTTTGTAAAGTTCTAACTCCACTTTTCATTTCTTTCCTTTGACTATTTTTTCAGTGAGAAAAACCATCTTTGGAGCCAGTTTTCTTTTTGTTTCTTAAACCATTGATTTATGGTCTAAGCCTTTAATTGATTTGTGATGACATTTTTTTGTCTTTGCAAGGAGAATTTTGAAGATTTTGTGCCTCCATACTCCTTGAAACAAGGCTGTGAATATCCTTTGTGTGACAATTTAACCAACGAACTCTGATTGTTACTCTTTTACTTATCTTTAGGAGATAACTCGAAGAAAAAAATTACACCCTCTGCTTGTCTATGAAGGAGGTGTTGTTTTTACCTCATAATTCCCACTTGCATATTCACCCAAATTTCTGAAAAACAAACTTGAAAAACCTTGCTAGTGTGAGGAAAACAAGCAGATTTTGTGTTTTCGAACAAAACATACCTGCTGTTCTTTTCTTTAGTGTGACTGTCCTTATGTAGTAGTCTTAGTCTTTTCCTTTGATGGCACCTTTGATGATTTTCTTCTTTTTTGTAGGGGCATGGAAAAAGGGCAGTTGTCCCTCTCTCATTCATGTCTTGAAGTACATAAACTATCTCAAGGGCATCTTTTCCAAAATGTGCCATGTTGTTCACATATCACTGATTTTTTCTAAGATTTTGCACACATACTAGAATGAGAAGTATGTTACCTTTTATAGTGACATAAAAACCCCTCCAGTAGTCTCCACGGTGCTGGTTTTTTAGCCCTTATGGATGATGTTTTGAGATATTCTAGGTATCCCTGATTTGTTAGTGAAAAACTTGATTTTCCTGTGTTTTTAGCTCACTGTACCCCTGTTTCAAAATGCCAACTATCTTGACTGAAGCTTTTCTTTGGTGCTTCTCTTTCACCCTGTTTTGATTTAGGCCAACCATCAAGACATCCCTATAGAGATATATTTGATAGGGTGAATTAGTCTTGGCAGGTTTTACTATTGGTTTAGGAGGGACCACCTTGGAGATTGTTTAAGCGTCTTCTTTTTAGAAATAATGGCCATGTTAGCTCTACTTCTCTTGATTTTACCTTTGAGCTCTATTGAAACAGAAATGTATGAGAAATGATGGTGCATGACTTAAGGAAAGCTAAACAGATTTGTTAGTAAGGCTTTTTAGAAAAGGGTTGTTGACTAATGGTTAAAAATAGAGTTTTTAACCAGACATAAGGTTGTTCACATTTTTACCTAAGCACCATCACCTATAAACCTAGACAGTTTGTCATTACTATGAAGGGTTTTCTAGACAGACTTTGGATATCAACAATGACTTTGGGCAGTTAGGAGAGTAAGAGGGAAAACTTCGCTTAACTTGGCCAGACAAATATTTGAAGTAAGAATACTTATGCATCAGATGTAGAATGCTATAGACAGAGGTAAAAATTATGGATAGAGTAAGGCTTATTAGTCTAGGATGGGGTCTTGAAAGGATGACCAAGCTTATCATAGCAGACAAGGGAGGAGGGAGAGTGAAAATTTCTATTTGAGGGGATTTCTAGAAGAAAACAAGGTTCCTTGAATCTTGTTTCTAGAAAACATGGACAAAGCATTTAGTCATCTAAATAAATGAAAATTACTGATGACTAACAATTAGATGCATGTTTTGACTCTCAGTTATAATCCAACAAGGTGGATGAGAAAGGAAAGTATATTATTGATGTGGAGCTCAATGCCATAGTTTCCACCTCCAAGATCCAGAATATTGAGCCCGAAGATCTAGAGTAGGGGCATCGGCTCTTCCACTCACAAATATTGGTGAAGGGTTCTCCACTACAATTCATTGTCGAAAAAACAAGCCAAAAGAGCCTCATATTAGTAGAGGCCATGAAATGGTTGGGCCTACCAACCACAACACACTAGTAGTCGTACACCATCGGGTGGCTTCACTAAGGATGAGATATTCACATCAACGAATAGTGTCGCCTTCCCTACAACATCAAGTCTTTAGAACATGAAGTATTGTGTGATTTTGGTTCCTCTTGAATTTGGTGATGTTTTATTGGGCCAACCATACTTGTGGAAGCATAATTTTGTGTATGAGTCTAGGCCTCACACTGTTATTATTTATTTAGGAAATAAGTTATACAAGATAACAAATGTACTTCTGCCTACCACCATCTCATTGATCTCTACGAAGCAATGTAGTAATATCATTTTCCAGAGTGGGAAATTTATCTTCCTTATGATACACCCTTAGGGCAAGAATAATAATGTGGCCACATTAAGAAGATCTAGACAAGGGTCCTCTGCATGGCAACAACAGATGGAGAAGGTCATGAAGGAGTATAGGGACATCTTCACCTCACCCATAGGGGTACCCCTACACTTTCTGGTCAAGCACTCCATCAATCTAACCCCGCGTACGTTGCTTCCAATAGACTGATCTACCAACACTATGTTTTGGATAACTTTGAAATTAAGAGGTAGATTTAGGAGCTATTGCAAAAGGGGCACATTAGGCCAATATCATCAACCTTTGGGATCCTAATAATGTTGGTACAAAATAAATATGGCACTTGAAGACTCTGTATTAACTATCGAGCACTGAATAAGATCACCTTCCGAAGTAGGTATCGAATCCCAAAGATTGATGAACTTCCAGACTAAATCAAGGGGGGGGAATATTTCAGAAAGATTGATTTGAATTTCGATTATCACCAAGTGCTAATTGAACCCTATGATGTGTGGAAGAATTCCTTCAAATCCAAGGAGGGCCATTTTGAATGGTTTTTCATGCCTTCTGGGCTGACTAATTCCCCCAAAACCTTAATGAGGCTGATGGATGAAATACTAATTCCCATCACCAACTCATTCATGGTAGTGTATTTGGACGACATCCTGATCTTCATCCAAAGTTGGGAAGATCACCTACACCATATATGGCAAGTCCTAAAAACCCTACGACAACACAAGTTATGTGCCAATTTAGAGAAATACACTTGTGTTTTGACCCAGGTTCAATATATGGGGTACATCATTGATGATTGGGGTGTGCATGTGGACATATCCAAGATAATGGTTATTCGATATTGGCCAACCCCAACCACTCTAACAGAGCTGAGCATATTTTTGGGACTTGCCAATTTCTACCACAGGTTTGTGTTGGGTTTCCCTCATATCACTTGGCCTTTGAATCAATTCACCAAGGGCATAGTGAAAGGAAAGTTCTTCTGCTCTGAATCCCAACATAAGACATCTGTCTACTTGAAGCATTGCCTCTTCTCTACACCAGTGCTCACATTACCAAACCTGGAGCAACCATTTGAGATTGAGACAGATGACTTTGAATATGATATTAGGGTAGTTATTACTCTGCAAGGGCATTGGGTGGCATATCATAGTGAGACATTTTCCAACACAGTTCGAAAGTATCCCACCTATGACAAATAAATGTATTCCATTTTATAGGCCTTCTGAAAATGGAAGCATTACATTATGGGGAAGGAAATGGTCATCCACAGAGACCATCGACCCATGTAGCTCATACAGACCCAAGCGAGGCACAAAACGATCTCCATGAGAAATGGTTACACGTTTGCAATAGTTCCACTTGAATATCAAGTACAAAGAGGGTAGCACCAATAATGTTGCAGACTGTCTTAGCCGACCACCCGTCATGGCGCTGACCGTTGTGGTAGAATCTTATGGACACGAGACATCAGGGTGGTTACATCTTTACCAGAGTGATCCAGAACTCGAAAACACATATCGGATGCTCCTAGAAGGCAAGAAAGTTCCAAATTTTCACCTCTACGGCACATTTTTATTCCACCCGAGACACCTCTTTGTTCCTTCAAGAGAGCGTACCAAGATGATTTGGGAGACACACTACAGTTGGGTTGATAGAAATTTTGGAGTATAGAAAAAAGTGGCAGTGTTGAAAAATTATTTTTATTAGCCGAACCTTTGACTGGATGTTTGGAAGTACATCAAATCCTACATTTCCTACATCATTTACACGCCTATATACTCCTCTTCCTACTCCTAGTGACCCTTGGGAATCCATATCGACGGATTACACGTCGAGAATCCCTTCTACTAAGCATGGAAACAATTGTGTTCATGGTTGTCTATAGATTCTTTAAGATGGTCATTCTTGCAGCCTGAAAGAAGGGTATCACATTAGAGAACATTGTTAATCTCCTCTTTGAATAATTTTTGGTACACTTTGGGGTTCCAAATTCCATTATCTTAAATTGAGATAGTAGCTTCTTGAGTACATTTTTGTCAAGCCTCTGGCCGATGTTGGATACCAAGCTTACTAAGTCCATGGCCTTCCACACCAAAAGTATGGCCAAACAGAGTTTCATAAATAGGTTGATCATGCACATTCTACACATGTACAACTTAAAGAATACATGCACATGGGATGAAAGCCTCCCCTATGTCCATCACAACTATTATAGATATCTTCGTAGCTCAACTAGCCTTAGTCCCTTTCAGGTGCAGTTGGATTTTGAGCCACTATGTTCTATTGATGTGGCCATACCGTTCGTAGCTACTCATGTAGATTTGGCTCATGTCCAGTCTGAGGCAAAAAAGGGTAATAACTTCATTCGGCACATTCAACACATACACCAGTAGGTCCATGAAATATTGGATTTTTTTCAATGCTAATTACAAGCAGCATCATGATCATCATCATGTGCCACATAAGTTTCAAGTGGGCGATAAATTTTGGCTACATTTACAGAAGGAGGGTCTCGTTGGGTCGCCTCACAAGGTTATCTCACTCCAATATAGGTCGTACACCATCATAAATATTGTAGGGGACAATTCCTTCGAGCTAAAAATACCACTATTCCTTGGCCTGCACCCAGTTTTCAATGTGGACCACCTTCGACCATACTTTCCATGATTACTGGACACATCGGGCATTGTAGAACAACTCAAACTGACAGAGTTAAACCCGAACTACATGGAATAGGCCCAAACTGATTAAATCATTGACACATAGATAAAAAACACCTACCAACATAATATCCAACTATATCCAATTTTCAAAGTAGGCCAACTCCTTCACCAAGGCAAGTATTTCACCAAGGACTAGGTTCAACAAAAATTTCCCCTCCTCATGGAGTCTGTGCACGCAATGGGGACCATTGCTTTCTAAGTAGGGACGACTGATCCAGGTGGATATTGGTGGCCACCCACCTATTCCACCTACACCCCTATTTGGTTTCGTTAGTTTCCTTTTTTATAGCAGCAATTACTATTTTTAGCATTTTTTTCGGATTTTTCACTTCTGAAGAAGTTTTGACCACCTAAAAAGTTTTTTTGAGGTATGAAGCAAGTATACATTTATGAGACTACCACAAATGTTGTATTACTTAGAGAGATATTTCCAACGAGGTATCGTACATACCAAACAAAGATAATATGAACAAGTTACAACCATGGGAAGTTGGCTGCTCAACTAACCCCAATGGGGCCCATGAAATCTTGGTGTTCCATCTCCTAGGGTTATGGTTTTGGTTTTTTAAGGTTTTACCTTATTCTTCAATAATAAAAAGGACCTTGAGCCTCATTGTATCACATTTTAGAGGCATGTAGCCACCGAATCTCTTCTCATAGAGAAGCTACGATCGCCCGAGCTAGTTTATTTCCATTATGTATGTAATCATATTTCATTTCTTTGATATTAAGCAAAAGGAGTTTTATTTCCATTGCATATTTGTGTTTATGGTTATATTTGTATTATGTTGCATTCATGTATAAGTGTATATCACACTATAAGCATCAAACTATTTTATTTATGGTTGAAAGTGAGAATGTTTTGTTATTAATTTTTTTTAAATACCACATGTGAATTCTATGATAATCATCATAGGAATTACACATTTATTTCATATGATGTCATCATATCAATAATCGTCCAACTTGACGCTTTATAATTTTTTAATTAAAATGTGGCAAAGATAACACTAGATATATCAAGCCCTGTGAGGGATCAAATCTTTTGGGGTGAAACTTATTTTATATTGTAAAACTTGGATAGATTAACGTCTCTCCATTTTGAGCAACACAAAAACATGCATATGTGTATTTGTGTACCATGTATCTATTCCATGTTAAGCATTGAAGGATAAAAAATTTGCACACAATGAACACCATTTTAATCATCTAAACAATTATATTTTTCCATAGGAGCTTCAAATTTTAGGGGAGGTAGTTCAGTCAAGGGAAAGCATGTTAAATTCATTGAAGATGTTGAAGTCAGAGTTGAAAATTTTACTTCCTATGAAGAAACCTGCACATTCTCCAACACAGCCTTAATCTATCCACTTGATCAATTTATCTTTTGGTTTGATGTGTTTGGTACATAAAGAATTTTCTATCATCATGGTGAGTTGATTGTTAACTTGTCTATTATGGCTTTTCCATCATCGTGATGAACTGAGTGGTTAACCGGTCTATTAGGATTTTTCCATAATCTTGGTGAACTAGTCTATTAATATTTTTCCATCAACATGGTGAAATGAGTGGTTAAATGTTCCACACAAAGGTTGAGAGTGATGAGCTTGACTTGCTTATTGACCTCCATAGCCCTATAATTTGACTTTGAATTTTCACATTTCCTTTCGTCAATTTTCATATATAGGCTCAAAGGTTGTGTCTATTTCTTAGATTCCTAGTCAATATTTCAAATTTGAGGTTGTTAGCCTCCTTTAGTGTTCTTAAAGTCATTAATGGAGAAATAAATGGCTATATATGAGAGGAAAACTCCATGTGGGATGATCATTTGGTGTACCACCTTAAGTACACAAAAAAAATCATGAATACAACCTGGGATTTGGGGCTTGAATAAATAGGTTGCTCAAAAGGTTTAATATTTATAAACTTATTTATCCCCTCTGTGTTCCACTTCTTTCCTCTACCTCCCATGCTAAATTTCACGCATGACTACAATAAACCTATTATTTTTATCCCTAACTATTTTTCTTAGATGGGAGAAGCCTAATTTATTTTAAGCATCATGTTAATATGAATTATAGTTTCTGAAACACATGCCAACCTCATGTGTTATATTATGTCTGTAGCTTCTCCCAATTTTTGCCTAAACTTATACTTGTGATTTTATTATGGAATGTGGAGAGTTTGTATGGTTCCATTCACCTTCAATGATCTCATTACACAAGAGAAAACTTGGTTGGATGATGACTATACAAATAATTTTATCTCCATTAATACATTATGGTTTGAGTTTTAGGAATAGAAGATAGGCTTATGACATAGCTAGTCTTGGGTTCCTAGTCCAAATCTGGATTGTTCTCATCACTCTCATTTGTAACCATTTTAGGAACCCTGCAATAACATTAAAAACCCTAGCCTAAGTCCCTTACACAATCATTTTCTATCTATACTCTATCCCTTGATCCCCATTAAACCATGGTCCCCTCGTACTCCCACGGGACCATCGAATGAAAGATATTAATCAAAGGTGATCAATGACTTGTGGCGATGCACACCCAATGACGTTAGCAGAGAGGGCGGAATCTACACTCGTCCTACATCATGAATCTATATTGGGAGTTCTGAATCATTGTGAAACCCCAACACATTGTTTTTATGGGATCTTATGCTTCCTATGACTTCAAAACAACATTGGCAAGCTCATTATTTCTCATTTGAGTTATTAAAAAATTATCTCATTGAGAGATATATTTTTAGCTAGGAATTTTGGGGTCCATATTATGTTACTATTTCCTCACTACGATGCAATCTGAAAACACTCCACATTCATTTCAAACCTCCATATCCCACACACCTTCCTTTATTATGTTTATCGAATTCTTGTTCAAAATCTTGAGCTCTCTCTCTTTATGTAATAGTACTCAGACAGAATTGGTGATCATCCCATCCTTCGATACTTGTGATTATCTTGGCAGGGAACCCTCACAATAACAAATATCAGGCTTAGGTATTTTACCTTTGTGGAATATGAGTGTGCACATGAACCATGCACGAAATAAAAAAAACACACATGAAGTCAGTTAGCCTTACCAGAGAGGCACACGCCCGCTTTACATATGACATCAATACATGTTTAGGAAGAGGAATCGAACATAAGGAATAACTAAAAGAACTTATATTTTCTATTACTCATAAGGATTTATATATACGAAGAAATGTTACAACCCTTTCTAATTATATGTGACGAAGGAATGATTTTTCTCAAATCCCAAGGCTTTGTCCTGACTTAATATACATAGACATATATCTAACTACTAGAGAGGATATCTTCTAATGAAATGAATTTTCATTTGGAAATATATCTATACTCCTGAAAACTTCCTAACACCTCATCCTGAAATTTGTCATTTTTACAAAGGCCCACTTTTCCAAAAACACCAACTCATCAAAACAGCCCAATAGCCTTAACAAAACTAATTTCTCTAGAGTATGGGAACTTGTAATTACATCAAAATACTCTAATTTATAATTTATAAAAATCATATTTTAGGGAAATTTATTTCCCTTTGTAATTTTCATGACCCCCATGCCCTTAAATAAAAAATGGGTTAAAAAATGGTTGCCTAGGGTTGAAGCTCTTACATCAGGTTGTAACACTTTTCTTGAGAATGGAGATTAATTTGACATTTCAAATAGTATTATTCAGATTAATATGTCTAATTATTTTGTTGACCCCTGAGATCTAAATGGATCACTTCCTTTGGGCTCAGCCATGGAGCCTGATCACAAGAGAATCGAGAGAATCAAACTTGTGACCTATAAATAGCAAAGGTTCTTTAATAGTGGCGATTCGACCAATTGAGCTAACCCTTAGGGATAAGATGGATCTACAATGGTTCTTTCTATATACATATTTGTGTGTGTGTGTGTGTGTGTCTACACAATGTATCAACTCAATGTTGAGGATGAAAGGAATTGCACATCTCCTTTATATTTGGTTGTAATATCAATAATGAAAGGATGAGTAGAGTAAGAATTAAATTATTGATGTTTTATAATGATTTATTAAAACTAAGAAAAATTTTTGTTGACATTCAACAAGATGATGAGCTTAGTGAAAAGTAAGCACCTTCACTAAGTGGGGCCAGCAGGCTATTTTTAGGTGTATGTCTACTTCTAGACATGGTGAGCATATTATATAAGTTGCATGATGTTATTTGTAGATGGTTGGTCAAATGTGAAAAATAGATGAAATTATATTTTTAGAATATTGGGCAAAGTCTATTTATATATTGTCAATCTAAAAATAGGTGCATGTCGATTATTATTAGCCCTTAATAATAATCCGACAATAAATATCAACTTATTCTCTTGGAGCACCTTATTTTAGTGAACAGATTTGGAAAATCATTGGGCTGAAGGAATTATGCAATTCCTAGGGTTATTGTTGGCTCATGCACTGAGGACTCAGTTAGAATTGAAGTGGCAAAGTTATGACAGAGTTGGAGGAGTACTTATGGGAGTTGTTATTTAGTTTAACTCAATTAAGTGAGTTTTACTCAGTTGAGCTAGTTGTATCTATTCTAACTTAAAGATACACTAGTGAGAGTTTATATAATTAATTATTTAATTAATTCATAACTAGAGAATCACTAACAGCTTAACAAATACAACAGTTAACGACTTACATGTCAAGTCTAGTGGATACCCAGTGGAGAGATAGGTGAAAGGGTGAGATGGACTATCTGTTGTGACTATAGTGACACATTCAATGAATCTGACACACATTGGAGATGCCAATGTGGATTGTGCAGTGAAGGCAAGGCCAATTTGAATTCATTCAGTGGTCTTCTTCAGCAGGGATTGCACAGTGGAGGTAGGCTGTCAGGAGGCAAGAAATTGGTGCATAGATATGAAAATTTCTGCATGAAACTGTGTAGTGATTGTTGATTGTACTGAGAGCTTAATGTACTAAGCTTTGTATGAGATTATGACATGATCCATTGATATACATAATATATGATATTTGGGGTTTTTAGCTTTAAGCTTTCCGATTAAACAACCATGTTTATGTGCGATTGATTTTCTTCACATGTTTTTGAAATTGAGTTTTAATTCCTGCAAGATTAACAGTGGACGGATTCTATATTTAGCAAGAAGATAAATATTTTTATATTAGGAGAATCTGGTAATACTTCAGTATTACTAAATTTATACATGGTATTAGAGGAGTGTTAATCACTAGAGATTACAATTGTGAAGTGGTGTTGATTTTTTGCTGGTGGAAAATTCGAATTTGCTGCAGAAATTTCTTGGTGTGATAGTTGAGTATTCATTGAAATGTCTTTCAATGGGTTGCGATTGGAGTATGCCCTTGAGGGTAGCTCAAATTAAATAGCCTGTAAGGATAGGATGGAAGCGGTGCTTGGAGATAATGGACTGAAGGAGTTCATCGATAGCAATGTTCCTAAACCTACATCTAGCAATGCTGCAGTACTTGACGCATGGTAAAAGAAGGTAGCGAAGACAAGAAGAATTATGTTGGAAGGTGTGAAGGACCATATTGTTTCAAGCCTTAATGGGAAATCCACTCCATTTGCAATGTGGAACGCTTTGACAGATCTTTTCCAAAGTAGCAGCGACCATAGGAAGTTGGCGCTGATAGATAAGCTCAGAAAAATCAAAATGGAGAAGGGCGATAGTATTCCAAAATATCTCACGAAGTTTGTCCAATGTAGGGAAGAGCTAGGGAGTGTGGGAATTACAACTACAGATGATGAATTGGTGAGATTGGCTCTCCTTGGTCTTCCGAAGAGTTGGCACAGCTACGAAGACTCTGTCAATGGACAGGAGAAACTATCGGATTCGAAGCAACTTTAGTCAGACCTTATGCAGGAGGAGATAATGAAAAATACCAGGGATGGCTCTTCATCAAAGAATTATGATGAAGAGAATTTTGATTTGGTTGCCAAAGAAAAGAGAGGGAAGGCGCAAAAATCCCATCAAAAATCCAAGGCTAAGGGAAAGAACCTGGATTTGTCCAAAGTGAAGTGTTTTCACTGTCACGAACATGGGCATCACGTAACTAACTACCCACAGAAAAAGAAGAACAAGAAAGTTTCTGGAGCTGCAGTAGATGAGGCCTTAGCCTCGCAATCTTAACTTGATTTCTCTTTGATTGCATGGTTGGTTTCAAGCACAATGGGACCGGTGTGGTATCTTGATAGTGGTGCTTCCTTCCACATGATGGGAGACAAGGAGTTGTTTAGTGACTTGGAGGAGAAAGATCTCCAAATGCATATAGAGATGGGAGATGATGGTAGGTATAGTGTGACTGATATTGGAACCATTACCTTTGGGAGGGAGTTACGTAAACCATTTATGTTGAAAGATGGTATGCATGTTCCAGGTCTGAAGAAAAACTTGGTCTCGATCGCTATGTTGGAGGAAAAAATTTATGATGTTGTTTTCAGCGAGGTAAAAGCCTTCCTATGACATAAAAAAATGGTTCAAACCAAGAGGATAGGGATTCTAGTTAAGAATCTCTACAAGCTAGAGGTAGATGGCTGCGTTGCAATGATGGGCAAAGCTAAAGAAGTGGTGTGCCGAGATGAGGGAAAATTATGGCACATGAGATTGGGCCATCTTCACCATGGCGCCTTGAAGATTTTGTAGCATATTTATATTAGAATTCCCAAGAATACTCTTGCATAGTCAGATCAGTGCAAGGGATGTACTATGGGTAAGTTTGTGAAGACCACCTTTCATGAGAAGGAAAATCGTGCTTTAGTGATCATCGAGAGAATTCACATAGATGTGTGTGAACCATTCTCAGTTGTTTTAACAACAAAACATAGGTATTATGTTATATTTTTTGATGAATTTTCTCATAGATGTTGGATGTTATTCATGCATAAGAAGAGTGAAACATTCTTAAATTTCTGTGAGTTTAAAGCATTGGTGGAGAAGGAGTCGGGTAAGAAAGTGAAGGCTCTGTGGAGCAATAATGGTGGTGAATATATCTCAAATGAATTCAAAGACTTCTGTAGAAAAGAAGGAATTCGAAGAGAACTCGTAGCGCCTCATAACCCATAGCAGAATGGGGTCGTAGAGAGGAAGAACAGAATGATCGTGGGTGCTGTACGATCTATGCTTGAGAGGGAGCTAGACTTGCATGCAGAGGAGGAACAACCTATTCTGAAATATGAGTCTCTAGATGTGGATCAGCCACAAGAGGAAGTTCATGGAGTGAAGGAGTCCACTCACACAGAGCCAAACATCAGAACTAGCAGAAAGCATACCACAGAAACTGAGAGACTGAAGCTTGATGCAGCACAAAATGTAAGAGTCCCTACATCAAAACACAGGAAAATATAGTCACCTGACCAATTTATTGGATACATGGCTCTTATGAGCAATTGTATCATGACAGAGCCATATTCTTTTGAAGAAGCAGTACAGGAGACCACATGGGTAGATGCCATGGTGGAGGAGTATGACTCCATTGTCAGAAACAACGCTTGGGATATTGTTCCAAGGCCAGTGGGTAAATCAGTGGTAGGTTCAAGATGGATATACAAGGTAAATCAAGCTACTAATGGGAGCGTCAAGAAGTATAAGGCAATATTTGTTGCCCATGGCTTCTCATAGATCAAGGGGATTGATTATAAAGAAACCTTTACACCTATTGCACGTTATTATTCCATAAGGACCATCCTTGCTCTCTTAGCGCAGATGGATTGGCACATTCATGAGATGGATTTGAAGAATGCATTCCTTAATGGGATCATTGAGGAAGAAGTTTACATTGAGAAGCCTGAAGGATTTGAGATCTTCAATAGCGAGTTGCATCTGTGAAGACTCAAAAGAGCATTATATGGGTTGAAGCAAGCACCACATGCTTGGTACACACGGATGAATAACTATTTCACTGGACTTGGCTTCACCAAGAGTGAGGGGGATGCAAACCTATACGAAATTGTGGTGGAGGGTAAGCTTTTAATCATTGTTCTTTATGTTGATGATTTAATACTAACGGGTGATGAGAAGTTGATACACTCATGCAAGGCAAATCTTACGAAGGAGTTTGAGATGAAGGATTTGGGCCTCCTTCATTATTTCCTTGGATTGGAAATATGGCAGTGAGAAGGTGAATTTTTTGTGTCTTAAGGAAAGTATGCTCGAGAGATACTTGGTAAGTTTCACATGGAGGACTGCAAGCTCATGGATACTCCTCTTCCAAGAAATTGGAGGAAATAGGATGCTACATTGGCAGAGGTAGTGGATGCCACTGTTTATCAACAGTTGGTGGGTTCACTCATGTATTTAGTTAATACAAGACTAGACATATGCTATGCGGTGAGCTAGCTTATTCAAGAAATGGTTAAGCCTACCAAGCTCTTTTGGAAGGCAGACAAGCATGTCATGAGATATCTCAGGGGCACATCTGAGTATGGCTTATGGTACAAACAGATGGATGAGGTGAAGTTGCATGGCTTGACAGATGCAGATTGGGCAGGCAACACAATGGACAGAAGGAGCGCATCAGGAGGGATTTTCAGTATCATATCTATAGCAGTTGCTTGGTACAACAGGAAACAAATATTCGTGGCAGCAAGTCAAGCTTCATGTGAGGCTATCTGGATGAGGAAGATCCTAGTTGGTTTGTTCGGTTCCTATTTAGATCCTACAGTGATACATTGTGATAATTAGAGTTGCATTAAAATCTCGATTAATATTGTGTTTCATGATAGATCTAAACATATTGATATCTGGTATCATCATATCAGAGATTGTGTGCAGCAGAAGATCATGTTGCTTCAGTAAATTCCTATGGAAGATCAGGATGCATATATTCTGACGAAGGCAACACTGTTACCGATGAAACAAGAACTATTACCTCAAAACGGGAATCCTAGCCTAAAAAGACTCAAAAAACATGAAAAAACGCCCTAGAAACAAAAAGTGTGTATTCCAAAATGCATTTCTTTTTTTCTCAAGGTCAAATTTCATTTTTTTTTATAAAATTAGGCTAAAAACGAAATTGTTTCTTGAAAAAATGATTGAAAAAACACCCTCAAAACAAAACGATTTGATGCTAGAATATCAAAAAAAACATTGTGTCACACTTTTGACACATTGTAACAATGGAATTAAAGACAACATATTAGGACATTGAAAAATCGTAAAATTCTAAATTTTTTGATAGATGATGTTAAATATAAACAAAGTCATCTCTAAAGGGCTTATCATTTCGAACAATTTTTATCCATGTTGTTAAACATAAAATATCTTGACTCTAAACAACAATAAAATTATAATTATTTTCAACCATAACATTAAAGATAAAATTTCGTAGTGCATAGAAACCTTAATGACAAGTTGTAAATCTCAAGTTTTTAAAACTTAAGTTTTCAAGATACTTGAACCATGAAATTATGGAGAAATTGTATGACTTAAACAATTTTTTAAAATAAACAAGTAAACCAAAGATTTATTATTCATATATTTGTTTGTTTATATATTAAAACATATTTTTTAATTTTTTTTTCTGTATCTTAACTTATAATTGTTTTAGTATTAAGAAAATAAAAATTAAAAATTGAAATCTTCTTCTATATGTTTGTTTATATTTTAAAACAGATTTAATTTTTTTTTATTGCTTTTTTATATTTTAAATAATAATTGTTTTAATTTAAAAAAAAAAATTAAAGTTAAAAATTTAAAAAAATATATATTTATTTATTTATTTTTTAAAACATATTTTTTAATTTGTTTTTATTGATTTTTTATATTTTAAAATTTTAATTGAATGTTTGTTTGTTTGTTTGTTTTTTTTTATTTTAATACTAAACAATACATTTTTTTTATTATAATAGTTTTTGTTTAAAAAAAAAAAATTATATAGTTTGTGTTTGGAAAAAATAAAATAAAATAAATTAATTTGCCACCCATCGAGGGCCAGAGGTAGGCTAGGCAGCCCTCGATGGTGCCGCCCAGCCAGCCTCTGAACCCTGACTGGGAGGATGGCAATTCCGAGAGTCGCCTTCTGCCTAGCCGGGGGCCAGAGGCTGGTCGGGCGACAACGTCGAGGGCTGCCCAACCTGCCTTCGGCCCCCAGCTGAGAGGAGGGCGATTCCGAGAATTGCCCTATATGCAGCTAAGGGCCATAGGTAGGTTGGGCGACCCTCGATGGCACCGCCTAGGAAACATTTGGCCCTCAGCTGCGTGGAGGGTGATGAGCTAGCCGGAGGCTGGAGGCAGGCTCGACAGCCCTCGACGGTGATGCCCAACTGGCCTCTAGCCCCCGGCTAGGCAAAGGGAGATTCTGAGAATCATCCCTGGCTGGGCAGATGGCGATTCTGAGAATCATCCTTGACTGGGCAGAGGGTGATTCCCAGAGTCGCCCTCCACCCAAACGAGGGCCAGAGGTAGGCTAGGTGGTGTCGTCGAGGGCTTCCTTGCTTGCCTCCAGCCCATGCCTACGTAAAGAGTGATTGTCAGAATCACCCTCTGCCCAGTCGGGGGCTAGAGGTAGGCTAGGAAACCCTCGATGGCACCACCTGGCTGGCCTCTGGCCACCCGCAATAACCCTTCCCCCAGCTGAGGGATGGAGGCCAGCCAGGCGGCATCGTTGAGGGCTTCCCAGCCTGCCTCTAGCCTCTGGCTGGGCAGAAGGTGATTCCAAAAATTTCCGTCCGCCCAGCTACGGGCTGGAGGTAGGCTGGGTAGCCCTTGACGATGTCGCCTAGCATGCCTCCGGCCCCGGGCTGGGTGGAGGGCGATTTCGAGAATCACCCATTCTCAAAATTTCCCTCCACCTAGCCAGGGGTCGGAGGTCGGCTGGGCAGCACCGTCGAGGGCTGCTCAACCGTCCTCCAACCCGCAGCTAGGTGGAGGGTGATTCTTAAGATCTCCCTCCACCCAGTTGGGGGCCGGAGGCATGCCACGCAGCCCTCGACGGTGCCACCGAGTCAGCCTCCGGCCTCCGGCTGGGCAGAGGGTAATTTCGAGAATCTCCCTCTACCTAGCTAAGGGTCGAAGGCCAGATGGGTAGCGTCATTGAGGGCTGCTCGGCCTGCCTCCGGCCCTCGGTTGGGCGGAGGGTGATTTTGAGAATTTCCCTCCACCCAGTCAAGTGCCAGAGACAAGCTGTGTAGCCCTCGACGGTGCTGCCCGGCCTGCTTCTGGCCGCTAGCTTAGCAGAGGGTGATTCCGAGAATCACACCTGGTTGCGTGAAGGGTGATTTCAATTATTGCCCCCAGCTGGGTAGAGGGTGATTCCGAGAATCGACCACTACCCGTTTCACGGAAATTCTCAGAATCGTCGTCCGCTCAGCCAAGGATCAGATGCATGCTAGGCAGCCCTCGATGGCACCACTTAGCTAGCCTCTGACCCTCATTTGGGCAGAGGGTGATTCTTGGAATCACCCCTGGCTGGGCGGAGGGCGATTCTGAGAATCACCCCCAGCTAGCAATTGCCCTCTACCCAGCCGAGGGCCAGAGGCAAGCCTGGCGGCGCTGTCGAGGGCTGCCTAGCTTGCATCCAGCCCCTGGATCGGCGAAGGGCGATTCCGAGAATCACCGCCGGCTAGGCAGAGGGTGATTCCGAGAATTTCCCCCGGCTGGGAAAAGGGTGATACTTGGAATCGCCCTCTGCCCAGCCAGGAGTGATTCTCGGAATCACCTTCTGCCTAACCGAGGGTCGGAGGCAGGCCGGGCGGCGCCATCGAGGGTTGCTCGGCCTGCCTCCACCCAGTGGATAGGTGCTTGAAATCACCCTCTGCCTAGCCGGGGGTTGGAGGCAGGCTCGGCCCGGTTGGGCAGCCCTCGACAGTGTCGCTCGGCCAACCTTTGGCCCCTGGCCGTGTGGAGGGCGATTCCAAGAATCTACCTCTGCCCAGATAGGGGCTAGAGACCAGCTGGGTGGCACCATCAATGGTTGTCCAGCCTACCTCTGGCCCCCGGCTGGGTGGAGGCAGGCTGGTCAGCCCTCAACGGTGTCACTCGGCTTGCCTCGAGCCCCCGAATAGGCGGAGGGCAATTCCGAGAATCACCCCAACTGGGCAGATGGTGATTCCAAGAATTTTCCCTGGCTGGGCAAAGGCCGACTGTGTGGCACTGTCGAGGGCTACCTAGCCGGGGGCTGGAGGCAGGCTAGGCTGCACTTTCAAATGAAGGGGATTAGGTTTTGGATCTATTCTTAGGTTTAGGTAAGTTTTATTATACAAATTTAAATTTAAATATTTTATTTTTTACATTTTGTGTCATTATAATCATTCTCTTACTTATTTCTTTTGTACTTGATGATTAGGTACAACACTAGCATGTTTCCTACCAAAAGGAAGAAATTGCATTGCCATTGAGAAAGACCCAGTGCAATGCAAATTATTCAACAAAGAATTAACTCCCTTGAATTCCTTCCAGATGCGAAGAAAGAAGTTGGTTTTAGGAAAGGGGATTTTAATGAATCACATGTGACAATAAAAGCAAAGGAACCTCAACCACCATTATATGGAATGATTGGAAATGGAAACTTTGGAAGATTTGCAGACATGAAAGATCCATTAGAAGATGACAATGACCAAAATGAAGCGGAAAATGTTGCGGAAGAAGCCATCAATGATGTGCTAGATGATGTTGAACATGTATTAGTTGATATTGTTGATGATCATTAAGTTATTCTTGCAAACAAAGCTCATTTTTGAGATCTATTAATCAGTTTTACTTGTAATGTTTAAAATTTGACATTTTATGAGAAGAATCCTTATGTTTTGCAAAAACCATGTGATTACTATTATTTTTGACATAAAATTCAATAAAAATGCAATTTTTTAAAGTTTTTTTTGTAAATATTTTCCCAAAAATTAGTTTATTTAACATTTTCAAACAAAGAGTCTCTAAAAGTGTATTTTTTGCATTCCATTTGTATTGAAAATTTGTATTTGTTTTCATATGGTTCAAAATATTGGTTTTTTAGCGACAATTATTTGATGTACATTGAAAAATTAATTAGCAATACATAAAATTATAGAAAATATAAACTTTATAATATTGACCCTTTTTACATTTTTTTATCTATCTGAAAAGGTGAAGATATCATTACAAACTTTTATTTTCAAAAGATTTGTTTTTTTCTTTTTGAAACACAAGTACATAAATGCACTTAAAAATAAACATCTCACAGAAGAAGAAGACATTATAAAATGTAAGCACCTCAGCATGAGAAAATTCGAATACCATAGAGGTAGGATCAGGGTGAAGGATAATCCCTATGTTGTTGAGAGGGAGTGTTGAGATTCAACAAGATGATGAGCTTAGTGAAAAGTAAGCACCTTCGCTAAGTGGGGGCCCGCAGGCTATTTTTAGGTGTATGTATATTTTTAGACATCATGAGCATATTCTATCAGTTGCAGGATACTATTTGTAGATGGTTGGTCAAATGTAAAAAATAGATGAAATTCTATTTTTACGATATTTGGCGAAGTCTATTTATAGATTGTCAATCTAAAAATAGGTGCATGTCGAATTATTAGCCCTTAATAATAATCTGACAATAAATATCAAATTATTCTCTTGGAGCACTTTATTTCAGTGAACAGATTTGGAAAATAAGTGGGGTGAAGGAATTATGTAATTCCTAGGGTTATTGGTGGTTCATGCATTGAGGACTCAATTATAACTGAAGTGGAAAAGTTATGTCAGAGTTAGAAGAGTAGTTACAGGAGTTGTTATTTAGTTTAACTCAGTTAAGTGAGTTAAACTCAGTTGAGCTAGTTCTATCTAGTCTAACTAAAAGATACACTAGTGAGAGTTTAGTGAATTAATTATTTAATCAAGTCATAAGTAGAGACTCACTAACAACTGAAAAAATACAACAGTTAACTGCTTGCATCTCAGTTCGAGTGGAGACCCAGTGGAGAGATAGGTGAAAGGGTGAGATGGACTATCTGTTGTGACTATAGTGATGCATTCAATACACCTGACACACATTGGAGATGCCAATGAGGATTATGCAGTCAAGACAAGGCAAATTCGAATTCATTCAGGGATCTTCTTCAACAGGGATTACACAGTGGAGGCAGGCTGTTAGGAGGCAAGAAATTGGTGAATAGATATGCACATTTATGCATGACGGTGTGTAATGATTATTGATTGTACTGAGAGCTTGATGTACCAAGATTTGTATGAGATTATTACATGATCCATTGATATACATAATATATGATAGTTGTGGGTTTTAGCTTTAATCTTTCCCATTAAACAACTGTGTTTATGTGCAATTGATTTTCTTCGCATGTGTTTGCAGTTGAGTTTTAATTTTCGCAAGATTAACAGTGGAAGGATTCTGTATTTAGCAAGAAGATAAATATTGTTAGATCACGAGAATCTGGTAAAACATAATTATTAATAAATTTCTACAGTTTTATATATATATATATATGATCATGTATCAACTCCAGGTTGAATAAAGAGATAATTACACATCTCTCTGATATTGCCCTAAATAAAGAGCCTCTTAGCACAATAAATAAAATATTGAATAGACTCAGAGTGAAATTATTTTATTTTAAAAGATACGCTTTTCAACTCTAAATTAAGCTCTGGTAGATATATATATCTCCCTCACACTGAGCTATTGTGTGCGTCTTTGCAAAACCAATCATGAAATTATTCTTGTTTTATAATGGGAGGAATTATACATCTCCCTTATGCTAAGCTATTGTGTGACTCTTTGAAAAACCAATAAAAAAATTATTTATCCCTTTGAAAACAACTCCCCCAACTACCATTGTTTCCCTGTTTGCTCCATTGGATCAAATGCTAGAATATTGAAATGTTTTGGGCCATTAGATCCATTACCTCCCTGATTTACCTATTTGATTTAAGCTCTGCTAACTACCTAACTAACTCACCAAGCCCTACCAATGTCTCTCCCACCTAGCTATGAAATAATATACTACCTCTCATGTGTCTATGTCATTGAAGGAGTAACTAGAATCTTATCTCACAAGGTCTTCCACTTCACAGTTGAGGTATAATAATTTTCAGTTATTCTTGAAAAAATGTATGTCAAGATTACTCATGTTGTTTATTGCGTTGTGGCTGTATATAAATAATGTGAGATTAATGGGTGGATAGACTTCTTTTTGTTGAAGAACCATGTTGTATTCCTTTTCAGGTGCTATCTTGCAGTGTGAAAATGATTGAACTGATAGAGATATCTGTTTGAGTGTGTTGAAATCAAATGCTAATTTTTAATCATAAAGAATTGAAGGTTAGTAAGAGTTTTTTTGGTAGTCATCTGAGTGCTCCATGTGAAAGGTTGTGTATAGAGGAGCTCCGAGAGAAAAATTATAAGGGTTCTTTAATTTTCTAGTGATGGAAGTGCAAGGACATAAGCGAAACAAATGTGCAAGGACATAAGGGAAATAAATGGTTGGGGTCTTCACAGTGTTGGACACTCAAGAATCCAGTCGAATTTCTCTTCTCTTGGTCCCAAGTGACAAGACGTTTCTCGTCCTAATGCATATAAACTCTTTCCCAATTTAATCAAATGTATACATAAATGAAGCCTGGACATTTTAAAGTAATTGTGTTTTTTTTAACCTCACTTTCTGGAAAAGATGTTCATTCTTGCGTCGTTGTTTTCATTAGTGTTTGGTTTGATTTCGAATGTAACGGGAATTTTGTTATGTCACTACTGCTCGTGGAAGTGATATCTAGTGACCATGTTTCACTATTATTCTGAAACGTACCAAAAGTTTTCCTAAAGTTTTCATTTTTTCCATAGTTGAACTTTGGTTTATGGGTTTTCTGATGGTGATATCAGCCTCCATCATATCATAATATCTCAAAATTCCAATGTATAGCTTCAGCATACATAGAATAATGAATAAAAATTTCATCAAATAATACCAAAGTAATAAATAATAGTACCTATAAATTTCTTCTCAATGTAGATATGATCAAGGTTATTCAGACTTTATAGGTTCCTTTGGCCTTATAGTAGTCGCTAACCTAAGCGTGGGCACCAAAATATTCAAGGGTATTATATTTTTGTATGCATTATATAGCCAAAATATTTCAGTGGATGGAATGATAGGGCACTAAAATATTCAAGGGTATTATATTTTGGTATGCATTACATACCCAAAATATTTCAGTGGATGGAATGGTAGGTCTCGATAGGTACATTTATTCATTATTTTCCCAGTTAGGCTGCCGCAAGATAAGTCACAAATTTTCCTATTGCCTCACTCTTGTAGATGTCACTACACCTGGCTTTCTCGATATTCTTAGCCAAATGTACAGCTCTCAATAGCAACAAGTATGTTGTAAATATGCCTCTCACAAATCGAAACAATGGTACCAATGAATATTATGTATATGTAAGGGAAATCAGCCTTAGGGGTCAGATTCTACCAATATATCCTCATGTGATTGCAGTTGGAAATGGATCAGGACGCACTATAATTGATAGTGGCACCACCAGTGTTAATCTTGCCAATGCTTTTGATCGATCTCTCATGGAGAATTAAACCTCGTATGTTCCTTACCCTCAAGTGCACTCTATTTCGTTAGGTAGGAACTTGGATTATACGGCAGCATGTTATAGGGCAGCAATACTTCTAGTGTCGTTAAAAATAGGTACAACTTTCTGTTGAGATATTAATATCACTGTCAGTTAGGTGTAGTTACATTTACTTCTATTGTCTGCTTGGTGTCGTAGAAAATTAAGTTTCATTTAGTTTTACTTCCATTTACTTCAGTTCTACTCTAGTCATTTATTATGATGTTTACAATGTACTCTATTTAACAATCTTTGAATATTGAGAAGGAAAATCTATGCTTGAGTTTTTTGCTCTCATTCACTATCATGGTATCAGAGCTAGCTTGCATAATCCTCCTTAGAGAGCAGCAACAGAGCCAAGTTGGAACAGTAGAGAGAAAAGGCGATTGAAGAGAGTTTATTTTTTTAAATATATATTTTTTTAAATATGTACTAATGCTCTGTTTGAATAGCTTCTTAGCGTTATTCTTAACACACTTCTTGAGAAGAAGCTTCACGTTATAGCGTAGGAGCCAAGAGCTAGGAGTCGCGTTAAGTTTCAAATACTTGCATGATTTTCAAATAACGCGAGACTGGAGTATATTACCTGCGTTACGCTACACGTGGGAGTCAAGGTCAAACACCTGCATTAAGTCATTCAACAAATCTCTTAAAAAGATGAAGGACGTTTTTTCAAAATGAGTGAAAAGTCAAAAAAGGAGAAAGCACGATGGCCATGTAAGTGTTTTTTAAACTTCACGTAATTTAAAAAAAGAGAAAGCCCTTTAAAGAAAGTTTTTTATTTAAGTTTTTTTTATATAAAAAAAAATCTTGAAATTTTTTCAAAGGTTTTTGTAAAGAGGTTACGAAAGAGCAGGTGGTGAAGTTTCTTTTAAAAAAGTTTTTTTTTTTGGAAAAGGAAATTCAAAAGAGGATTTCAAGACATTTTTTTAAGTCTTTAAAAAAGATTTGAAAATTTTAAAGGAGATTTACAAAAGACGCATATTAACATTTGAAGAAATAATGGCTTCTTCTAGCTCTTTGCCTCACACAACAAATCTGCTTGGCAAAAATTATGAATTTTGGAATTTAAGAATGAAAAATTTTCTACAAGCTCAATATTGTTGGGATACACTTCTAATCGCCTATGTAGAGCCAACCCAAGAAGCATGGGCGGCGATGACCAATAATCAAAGGAATGCAGCTATTAAACTCAGAAAGAAGGAGCACAGAGCCAAATGCTAGATACAAAACTCAGTCGATGATTCTATCTTTGAAAAAATAACTCGTGTGACAACAGAAAAAGAATGTTGGGATATTTTGAAAGTTGCGTATCAAGGAAATGATACAGTGAAGACAGTTAAATTGCAAACATTGAGAGCTCAATTTGAAACCCTAAAGATGGCTAACACTGAGAATGTGGATCAGTTCATGACTAGAGTCATGGGAATAGTCAATCAGATAAAACTCATTGGTGAAACCATTATAGATCAAAAAATTGTTGAAAAAATTCTTTGAAGTCTACCCAAGAAATATGACATGATTGTGATAGCCATTTTGGAACCCAAAGACTTTACAAATTTCTTAGTAGAACAGTTGACTGGATCACTTCTGGCACATGAAACAAGACTCAACCTGACATAAGACTCCATAGAACGAGCCTTCAAAGTACAACTCTCAATTGGCATAGGCAGAGGCAGAGGATATAGAGGTGGAAAAAAGTGAGGCAGAGGTCGAAGCAGTGGCAGATCAGATTAGTATCATGCAACAGAGCAGTGGAGACCTCCACAAAACCAAACCCAGAGAGGCAGATCATGGAATAGATCGAATGTCCAATGTTACTACTGTAAGAATTTTGGCCACTATGAACAAGACTGTCGAAAGAAACAATCAGATCTGCAAAGAGGCATTATCAATCTCTCCAACAATGAAGGAGAATCCTCAGAGACCATGTTTCTTTCATGCCATCTTTCAGAAGACAAACACAATGAAGATATTTGGTTGCTAGACAGTGGATGCAGCAATCACATGAAAGGCAACAAGAATATTCTTTCTTCTCTTGATGCTTCCATAACATCAGATATAATGCTTGGAGACCGTACAATTATTAAAGCTGAAGGAAAAGGTATTGTCCCTATTATTACTAAGCAAAATCAGAACAAATACATCCCTGAAGTTTATTATGTTCCTCAGCTAAAAAATAATCTCATTAGTGTAGGACTTCTAATGGAACATGGCTATGATGTATTATTTTGAAAGAACACCTGCTATATATATGACAAAGATCCTCATAAAAGATCAATAGCCAAAGTTGAAAAGACCAAAAATAGGATGTTTCCATTGACTCTTAGAAGCCAAAATACTAGACAATATTTAGACCACAATATATCAAGAATAGATGAAACTCATCTATGGCATTCTAAGTATGGTCACATCCCAATCAAGAGTCTAAGTATGCTTCAAAATAACTCAATAGTAATTGGTCTACCTACTATCAGTGAAAAAGTCTATAGTTGTGAAATTTGTGTACTATCCAAGCATAAAAGAGATAGATTTCCCACATCATCATCAAGGGTGAAAGAGCCTTTAGCACTTATTCATACAAACATATGTGGCCCAATGTGGACATTGTCCATTGGTGGTAGTTTCTACTTTCTGACATTTATTGACGACTTTAGCAGGAATATATGGGTGTACTTTTTAAAAAACAAATCAAATACCTTATCTAGATTTCTAGAGTTCAAGGCAGAAGCATAAAAACATAGTGGAAAACTCTTGAAGGTACTCAGATCAGAGAGAGGAGGAGAATACAACTCAAATGAATTCAAAACATTTTGTCGACAACAAGGTATCATAATGCAGTATAGAACAGATACACTCCACAACCAAATGTAGTAGCAGAAAGAAAGAATCAGTCGATCATGAACATGGTGAGATGCATGCTACGGGAGAAGAAGTTATCAAATAACTATTGTGCTGAAGCAGTGTTGACAGCAGTGTATGTTCTCAATATATCACCAACATCCAGTGTACAAGATAGAATACCTCAAGAAGCATGGGATGGAAACAAGGTAAATGTGTCACACTTTAGAATTTTTGGATCAGTAGCTTTTTCTCATGTTCCTGAAAAACTAAGAAAAAAGCTTGATGATAGGAGTGAAAGATGCATATTTGTAGGATACAGTGAGCAATCAAAATCCTACAGACTTTACAACCCTCTTACCAAAAAGTTCATTTTAAGTAGAGATGTGAAATGTTTCGAAAATAAATCTTGTTTTGATCATGTAGATGAAACTTCAAATCAGCCTTTTTATCCGAATATGTAGCAGCACATACAACAACCTATCAAGCAGTATGGTTGAGAAGATTATTATCATACAACAGAGTAGTGGAGACCTCCACAAAACCGAACCCAGAGAGGCAGATCATTGAATAGATTGAGTGTCCAATGTTAATACTGTAAGAAGTTTGGCCACTACGAACAAGACTGTCAAAAGAAACTATCAGATGAGAAATGGGGGAGCTGAAGGAAGGGAAGCAAAATCTGTTGCATGCATTGGAAAGATGAGTAGCAGAGATCTACGAGGTAAGTGATGGTGAAGCACAACAATGTAGTGCCCAATGGGCATTTTAAGAAGCATTGGAAAAATTATTTAAAAACATGGTTCAATCAGCCTGCCCGCAAGAAGACGAGACACATTGCTCGTCAAAAGAAGGCTGTGAAGATCTTTCCACACCCCACAACTAGCCCTCTTCGACCAATTGTACATGGCCAAACTCAAAAATACAACATGAAAATTCATGCAGGCAGAGTATTTTCGCTTGAAGAGTAGAAGGCAACAGGGATTCCTAAGAAATATTTCATGACTCCTAGATCTGTCATATCAAACTTTGCTTGCATTGCTGCTTTGAAGTCTTCCATCATCATATTTCCTGTGTAAAGAAGATCATCTACATAAAGGCATACAATAAAAATTTTACCTTCATGAGATTTGGTATACAAAGTGGGTGCATGGCTACTTCTAGAAAAACCACTTTTGATGAGATAGGTGTCAATGCGACTGTACCAAGCTCTTGGAGCTTGTTTCAAACCATATAAAGCTTTCTTCAATCCATATACTTTATGTTCCTATCCTAGCACTTCAAAACTAGGAGGCTCCTCTACATAAACTTCTTCTTGTAATATACCATTAAGGAAGGTAGATTTTACATCAAGCTGATAGACTTTCCATTTGTGTTGAGCTGTTATGGACAAAATGGTTCCGACAGTGTCTAACCTTGCTACTGGAGCAAATGTTTCACCATAGTCAACACCAAACTGTTTTGGCAACCAACCTTGCCTTATGTTTCTCAATCTTTCATTTTTCATTTAACTTGGTCTTATATACCCATTTTACGCCAATTCTGGTTTTGTCTCTTGGGAGATCAGCTAATTCCCAAGTTTGATTCTTCTCTATGGCAGTAATTTCTTTTTTCATTGCATCAACCCAATGCTTTTATTTAACTGCTTCTTCAAAATGAGTCTGTTGAGTTGAAGAAATGGAAACATATTCTGTTGGTCAAATTCATGCTCCTGTTCATATATCTCTCTACTACTTCTTCTTTTCTGTCCCTCTTCTGAAGATGATTGATCACTCGCTAAATCACTGCTTGATGATGTACCATTTTCAGAATGGTCTGGCTTTTCCTGAACCTGCAATCTTGGAGACTTCAAAGCAACAATGCAAGCAGAGTTTGATATGAGAGATCTAGGAGTCATGAAATATTTCTTAGGCATTGAAATTCGCCAATTTGCTAATGGAATTTTTGCTGGTTAACAAAAGTGTGCCACTGATATCATTCAAAAGTTCAGAATGACTCACTACAAATTACCTGATACACCATTTGCTCAAGGTACCAAACTCAACAAAGAAGGTGTAGCACCATCTGTTGATTCGACATTGTATAAAAGTCTAGTTGGTAGTTTGTTGTATCTAACTGCAACTCGATCAGATATTATATTTGCAGCAAGTTTTGTCTCCAGGTTTATGCAGTCACTAAAGATTACTCATTGGAAGGTTGTAAAAAGGATCTTAAGGTATATTGCAGGAACCATAGACTATGGTTTATTTTATACACATTCTGAAAATTGTTCACTTTCAGGTTATACAACGATTATGCAGGGATTTTAGATGATCGCAAAAGTACCTCACGGTATGTTTTTCATCTTGGAACCATTCTGATTGCATGGACATCCAAAAAACAGTCAATCGTTTCAATATCTACATGATTCTTTGATCATATAGATGAAACTTCAAATCAGCCTTTTTATCAAGCAGTATGGTTGAGAAGATTATTGAAAGATATTTCAAATTTTTAGAAGGAGCTAACTCCAATATACTGTGATAACAATTTAACAATTTCTTTATCAAAGAATCATGTTTTTCATAAAATGAGCAAGCACATTGACACACGTTTTCATTTCATTTGTGAACTTATCAATGATGGGGACATAACACTTTCTTTTTATGGTTCCAAAGATCAACTTGCAGATATTTTCACAAAGCCATTGGGAAATAATGTATTTGAATTTCAAAGAGAGAAATTAGGCATTATTAGTGCTTCCACTTGTAACAGTTGAGATTAGGAGGGTATGTTAAGATATTAATCTCACTGTCAGTTAGGTGTAGTTATATTTACTTCTGTTGTCTGCTAGGTGTCGTAGACAATTCAGTTTCATTCAGTTTTACTTCAGTTTACCTCAGTTCTACTCAAATCATTTATTATTGATGTTTACAATGTACTATATTTAACAACTGAATATTGAGAAGGGCAATCTCTACTCGAGCTTTTTGCTCTCATTCTATGTCACTTTCCCAGTCTCGCTTTTCATTTCGAGAACAGGACAAAGGTCGACATTCTAGGGCTAAATTTCTTTAGTTCAGTAGAGGAAAAGAGTTATATCTTTTGCATGGAAGTTTTCAATTCATTCGCGAATAAATCCATCATCGTTATCGGGCTCAGCAAAGTTTTCATTTTCTGTTTGATTTGGATAATAAACAATTAAGCTTTGTGAAAAGAAATTGCTCAACGGTCTATTGAATTCGTATCACCTTAGTATCTAGATTGGTTAGTGTAGCAGCTTAATTTTATATGTAACTAGAATAAGGCGGGTCGTAGGATTTCTTTTTTAAATGGGATAAATAGATTCTCTGTTCCGTTCTATCAATGGACGTTGATGTATTTTGAAAAGTATGGGCAGTGAGGGATGAACGGAAATTTTTAAAGGGATGATGTATTCTGAAATGTTTAATGATTTAGTTAATGTCAAGTTAGTCCTTTAGTTAAATCGTGAGATGAAGTACAATCAATCGATATAAATTGTAATTGGGGATATACAAGAAAAATATCCTATATGATTGGTAACATAGGAAAAAGATTAGATGGCATTGTCTCCAATTATTTTCCCTTTTACTCTATACATATTATTAATGTGAATTATTAATTTGAACTCATGTTAGGATTATAATAATAAAAGTTGACTTTTGTTGTGAATGGAATACTTGGACATATTATTAATAATGTGGGGTTATGTTGGGATTATAATAATGAAACTTGAGACGCGTTATTAATAATATTGTTCAATCATGTTAGAATTAATAATAAATTTTAGTTGAAAAAATCAAAACATATAATAATTAAACTTGCCTATACAAAAATATTCCATAAATTCAAAGCACAACCAGCCAAATTTATAAATAATAGTTGATCTGAAGAGATTGTTGAAGTGGTCCGAAGAACATCGCCTGTGCAATCTGTTGCTCTTTAATATTCAATAAACTGATTGATCGATGGACGAGGATCTCTATGAGGTCAATGAGCTTTTCAACATCAACTGACACCTCTGTGAGCTATTTCGTTCGATGGGATTTTCCAACAATTGAGTGTGTGTTCACACTCTCGATCAAATCACACAGATTAGTGATCATGGAGCAACAATGTCATCGAAAGTATTTTATTTACTTTGATGAGGAAAATGAGTTATTGAATGACAATTTAACCTCTGCTATGTTTTCTTTTCTACAATTTTTTTATTAATGACTAAATTTTGCACATCCTTTTCGTAGCTCCTCGTTTATATGTTTACCCTATATCTACAAATTTTCCATTTTTGCAGTACATTTATTCTTACAAATAGGGTCTAATAATTGTTTACTTCATGATAATATCATAAGATTTGACATACATATATAATATTGAATTCATTTGTATTTGGATTTTCTTTGAAAATTTTAGTAATAGTAGTTGATATCTTAAATTGATATTTTTAGTTTTATATATAAATATATATATGACTAAAATTTTGAATTAAAAATTCAAAGTAGGTGTAGGGCTTTTTATATTGATGCATCACACTATACTATATTTTAAGATAAAGTTCACCACTTCATTTAATGTGTCCTAATATGTAAAATATCTATAAATTCACCAAATCCATTTAGTGTCAACTTAGTCTAATTTTCTCAAAAAAAATATTATCATTGAATATACATCTTAAAAATATACAATTATAATTATATAAAATTATAAAATAATATTTTATATAATTATAAAATAATATTTTTAAAAATTATTTTTTTAATAAATTAATTAATAGGTAAAAATTCAAGGTATCTCTTTTGATTTAACTAGAGTCAACATTTTCCTCTTTTATGCAGTTATTTGATTGACATTTAATATATTATAATTATCATTCATTGAAATGAATTTTGGTTTGCTAAAATATTCACGAATTTAAAGTGTACATAAATAGACAATACAACTAATAATGTTACAACAATGCCACCGATCAACCACACACAATGTATATTACACAACATTTCCCCATAGACAAAATGCACTTGGCTGCAATGTGCAAATACAGTGACGCTGCCACCACCTGTGGCTCTTATTTATTTAGTAATTATTATATAAATGTTATTATTATTCATAATTAATAATATGAATGAGATCTCATTGTTTAAAAGTAATAAATATTATTTTAGTAAAAAAAACTATTAGATATAAAATTTAATATTTGAATTCATGCTTCTGTGATTATAGTAATTAAATTTTACTATAAAATTCAAATTTTATGTTAAAAAATAGAGATAACAATGACTTGATTAAGACATAAATATTTTGAAATTAAGATATTTTAATGATATTTTATGTAAATTGATGAAATATTGTGAAGGATATTTTTAATTCTCTACGTTTTAAAGTATCATAAGTATCATATCTTCCTTTTGTGGTTTTATAATTTTTTTAGTGTGTAATACATTTATAAAAAAATTTAAATTTTTCAAAATTTGAATGTGAAAAATAGTAAATTTGTTAAAATTTGATTGTGAAAGTTGTTTTTAATAGGTAAAGCTATTATGACTTTTTATTTTTTTAATGATTTAATTAAGATAAACATTTGTATGTTTTCATGATATTTTTTTATTTTCCATGTTAATTATCTTTTATAACTCTAGGAGGTTCTCAATATTGCCTTTGTTTTTAGTAAATGGAACTCAATTATATATTTAAAAAGAGGATCACCTAAGAGAATTTTAGGATTATAATTTTTTTGTTGTCCAACTTCACAATGTGAATGTTTATTTACCTAAAGTTGGCTCCCATGTTCAATACTTCCCCATGAGGTTTGAACATAATAGGTAATGGAAATTGAACCACATATAAAACAAATAATTTACACATGAAATTTTCTTTAAAAATGTTTTAGTTATGAACTAAAGTGAATTTGTATAAAACATCACTATTTAAAAAAAAAAAATCACTTTTATATATTATAGTAGTTCTCACTTGAGTAATCTTTCAATCTGGAATTCAATTATTTATTAATAAAGTTGTTTTACTTATTAGAGAGTACAATCATTTTGTAATCAAATAATAGGAAAAAAAATATTCACCATACAATTTCAATAAACAAATGTGTGTAAAATATTTTAATAAGAAACAAGATTTGTAATTATAAAATATAAAACTGTAACTTAAATTTGTGAATTTACTTTGTATTTTTTTTCTTATGTATATAGAGAAAGACTAAACCAAGCTTGGAGTTAAGAAAATAAACCATAACATAAAGAAAAATATCTCTTTCCAAAAATATGGCCATATTAAAATGACATTCACTTTCTTGTATATCAAGACTATTGTTCTTCATATACAATTTCTCATAAGCATACAATTAGGGCTAGGATATGTAGATGAACTTGGAGTAAACTCTATATAGTGTACTTAAATGTATTTAAAATGGTTCAATATTTATGTTACGGTCGTGTATGAAGAAATGCTCTATCTTATTTGAGTTGCATTCTCATTTCATACTTCTCTACATGTATTGACCCATTATATGTGTAAGAAATGCTCCAGCTTATTTGACTTACATGCTCATTTCATACTTGTCCAAATGGTCTATATTATTTGAGCTGCATCCTCATTTCATACTTATCCACTTGCATTAATGCATTATATGTGTGTTTCCATTACTAGATTTTTTTTCATTAATTTTTGTGTGAAGTGAAATTACACTCTTAATTATTTTTTTCACTATTTCTTTCAAATGCCTTCTTTATTATTTTTTTCATATGAAAATATTACAATTAAAATCCTCACATATTTGACCACTATCTTTATGTTTTCCTCATGTTGACTTTAAAAGGAAGATTCAACTGTTAAAATTAGTAAATTGCTATTCATTTCTTATCAATGAATCTTACACTATTGAGCTAGAATTAAATTAATATATTCTGATCCTTTTTGGATTATTAATAAATATCAAATTACAAAATTAGACTCAAGCATATACATGCATACATGCAAGGTTGTGTTATAGTTATATATATTACTATATATACATAAGAAAAAAATACAAAGTAAATTTACAAATTTAAGTTATAGTTTTATATTTTATAATTACAAATTTAGTTTTTTATTAAAATATTTTACACACATTTATTTTTTGAGATAAATTATATTATTAATATTTTTTTTCCTATTATTAGATTACAAATTTATTCTACTTTCTACTTAATAAAATGACTTTATTAATAAAGAATCTAATACCAAATTGAAATATTACTCAAGTGAAAGCTACTATAATATATGAAAGTGATTTATTTATTTTTAAACAAAGTTTTTTTTTTCTAAAATTCACTTTAGTTCAAAATCGAAACATTTTAAAACAAAATTTGATGTATAAATTATTAAAATCCCAATGGGAGCGACGACACTATAAAATTCAAATAAGTCGGGAGGCGTGAAATTCAAATGAGCTTATACTAGGCGGGGAGGCGTGAAATTTAAATAGCCATAGAGTGGCAGTCTTGTAATAATATTGACTACAAAAATAAATTGGCCAACTCGATAAAGTAATGGTTTCAAGGTCAACGACTCGAACTTCTACTGGAATTGGGTTGGTAAAGGAGAAGAACAAGAACTCTCATTCTCTCTTCCTGACGGGTATTGATTTTTCCCTATGATCCACTTCCTTCTCCCGTGTATGCTTATTGAGGGGGTATGGTGAACGAGTTCTATTGGGTCTTATTTTTTTTCTAGCCCCTTTTATTCATATCGATCCAAAACTAAAAATGCAAGATCTCCTTTGTGGGATCTGAAGCAATGATGAATACACCCAACTCTCCATGTGATCCAACCGTCCAATCTAGGGGTGCATTTTTCCCTTATGGTACTGGGATTGAATCTACTTGAATAACTAAATACAAATACTGGTTTCAAGGCCAGTGATTGTTACTTCACCTGGAATTGGGTTGGTAAAGGAGAAGAATAAGAGCTCACATTCTTTCTTCTTGATGGGTATTGTTTCTTCCCTGTGATTCAATTTCTTCTCTCGGGCATGACTGTTGAAGGGGTATGGTGAACGAGTTCTATCCAGTCTTGTTTTCTGTAGTTGAAAATAATTAATATTATTTTTTATATTAATGGAGAAATGGTTACATTGGTGTAACGTACCTCCTTAGTTTAGGATTAGTTCCTAGAATATAAGAGTTTGGTTACAATCTCCTAGTTCTTTACTATGTACTTAAAGATGTATCTTTCTGATTAATAGATGAAGAGTGATCTCTCCATTTTGTGTGCAGTTTCTAGGTGCAGTACTCACTTGTGAGCTGCAACTCATTCTTTTTCAATTCAGTGTGATTTTTATCTTGGTATCAGAGCAAAGAGTAGGGGGAGCCTTTTTTTTTTTTAGCATCATTAACTATAGAGCCTTAGTGGTGGAGGTGTACACAGATGCTTTCGTAGGAACAGGTGGACTGCAGCAACGCCTGAAGCACAGGTCTTAGATGACTGATCATCTCTGAGCATAAATCACGCCATTGGTGCTATTGTGAGGGAAATACCCATGCGAATGCGCCGAAATATGCCATTGGCATGGAGGTGCAAGCCATAATTGCACCATTTTTGGGAGATACATGAATTTTGATTTGGGCATGGATTTTTAGCCTCGGTAAAGTGCCAACCTCTTTCTCCTTGGGAAGATCCGCAAATTTTGTAGATCGGACTTGCCCAGTGCTGGAAAATCAGACTTGCCTGGTGGTGGCACATTGAAGTTTCAGATATGCCCAGTGGTGGTAGATTGAACTTGCGCGGTGGTGGCACATTGAAGTTTCAGATTTGCTCGGTGGTGGTAGATTGGACTTGCTCAGTGGTGGCACATTGAAGTTCCAGATTCGCCCGGTGGTGGCAGATCGACCTTGCTCGGTGGTGGCACATTAAAGTTCCTGATTCGCCTGGTGGTGGAAGATCGAACTTGCCCAGTGGTGGCACATTGAAGTTCATGATTCGCCTGGTGGTCACACATTGAAGTTCTGGATTTGCCTGATGGTGGCAGATCAAACTTGCCCGGTGGTGGTGTATTGAAGTTCCATATTTTCTTGGTGGTAGCAGATCAGACTTGCCCAGTGGTGGCACATTGAAGGTACGAAGTTTCCAGCAGATCAGTGGTCAAGATCTAGTATGTATTGATTTTTTTTAGTATCCTACAATTATTCAGGTGGGTAGAATTATTCATCAAAAGATCAAAAAGTTTATCATTCCAGTATGGATAACAGTATAGAATCGTATCTCCACAAGTCTGGAAAAATTGATGGATCTAATTTCGCCAACTGGAAATTCAAGATACAGACACTATTTGAAAGCGCAAATGCATGGTCGATTGTCATAGGAAATGAGCCAAGACAAAATTTGGTAACAGGAACAGTTGCACAAGAACAAGACTGGGATAAAAGGGAAAACAAAGAAAAATTTATACTGAAGATGTCCATCAAGGACAATATTGTCTCACATAATAGAGACAACAAATCATCCACTGAAATTTGGATGAAGATCAAGAATCTATACCAGACATAGAATACAAATCATGTCTTGTCACTCAAAGGCAAGCTGTTTACGATGAAGATGGACGAAAATGAGTCTGCTGCTGGATTCATTACTAGAGTTAAAGACCTAAAGGACAGATTGGGAGATATCAGAGAAAAAGTGTCTGATTTCGATCTAGTCATGATCACGTTGAATGGAATGAAAGATGAATATTGGATGTTCATCACAGGACTGGCAGCAAGGGAGAAAGCCCTTGCATTTGAAGAATTGACAGGGATTTTGCTCCAAGAAGAATAGCGGCAACAAAATTTGAAATCACAGAGCAATGATCTTGCTTTGATGGAGAAAAGGCAACAATATAGAGGGAAGCAGCCACAGTAGCAACAACAACCATAGCAGCAGCAGCAGAGAGGAGCCAACACGTTTCAAAAGAGACCATTTAAAGGTATGTCTGCTAACAATTTTCCCAGCAAGGGATGTTTTTACTGTCAAAAAAATGGTTATCAAATTAAAGAGTGTTATAAGAGGCAGGCATACGAAGCAAGGAATAAACAAAGAAAGCACAAAGGGTACTTTGTTGAGGAATATGAAGACCATAGCCATGAACTTCGACTATTTACAGCCGATTGTGCCCTTTCAGCCTCTAAGGGAGATGAGGACGACATATGGTATGTCGATTCTGGTGCATCCTCACATATGACAGGTAAGAAGGAATGGTTTGAATTTCTTGAAGAAACTTCATGTGGGTCAAAAATTAATTTAGGAGATGATAGCGGATATGAGATCAAAGGGTATGGTGATATTCCAGTAAAGTTACCTAGCGGTGACATTAGACATCTTAAGAATGTATTGTATGTGCCCAGAATTAAGAAAAAATTGATCTCTGTATCTATGATAATTGATTAGGACATGCGAGTTCAATTCTTCAAGACTCACTGTTTCATAAAGGATAGCAATATGGAAACTACTGCAACAGGAGTGCGTGTGGGGAGCCTGTACAGACTAGATGTGAAAAGTATGCCACAGCAAGCCATGGTCGCAATGGGATCAACAACCGAAAATCTCTGGCATCAAAGATTTGGTCATCTTAATCTGCAAGACCTCATTCTACTTCAGAGAAAAGGTATGGTCGATGGACTTCGTATTTTCCATAATGTTCAGTTGGATTGTGATGGATGTGCATTAGGGAAAATGCATAGAGAAGAATTTCCTGTGCATGTTAATAGAAAAGAAAGAGATATTCTAGAGTTGGTGCATATAGACATATGCGGACCTATGAAGACCAGGTCACTAGGTGGTGCATATTAATTCCTTTTTTTTAGTGATGATTGCACTAGATTCTCTTGGATATATTTTCTGAATAAAAAGAGTTAGAAATTTCAGTATTTTAAAGATTTTAAATCTATGGTAGAAAAGCAGACATGAAAAAGCATAAAAATTCTCTGCTCAGATCAAGGGGGAGAATACAAGTTGGGAGAGCTCATGAATTTCTGCAAACATCATGGTATTTTTTAATATTTTATAGTGCCTCACACACCATAGTAGAATGGAGTGGCAAAACGAAAGAACAGAACTATTGTGGAGTGTCCAAGGAGCATGCTTCAAGGTAAGGATCTATCAAATGGTTCTTGGGCGGAAGCCATTAACACTGTTGTCTATTTAAAGAATAGGAGTCCTACTAAATGTCTTGGCTTCAAAACCCCATTTGAAGCATTATTTGGATTCAAACCAGCAGTGAGTCATTTAAGAGTATCTGGGTCAAAATCTTATGCCCATATACCCAAGGCGAATAGGAAGAAGTTAGATCTTAAAGCCTTGAAATGTATCTTTGTTGGATATGGCACGGAGTTTAAAGCATATAAGCTATTTAATCCTGTGACTCATAAGGTTTTCGCAAGCCGAGATGTCATATTTAATGAATAGGTTGAAGAAGGAAAGGATGACAGTAACAATGATTGGCACATTCCATTACTAATGGAAGAAAATAGTGAGGATGATCAAGAACAGGAGTAGGAAGAGGAAGAAGAAACAAGTAATGTAATCAATGATGCAAGCCTGTATAAGTCTGAAACATACATGTTTGGGGTAAGTCCCATACCAAGGAGATTAGGTAGGAAGACTAGATTACCATCCAAATTGAAAGACTGTGCTTTAATGAAAAATATTTTAAACGTTGTAGAACTCGCAAATTATAAAGAAGCAAGTCAATCTGATGCATGGAGGGCTGCAATTCATGAGGAAATTGAATCAATCATTAGAAACCATATTTGGGATTTAGTTGAACTACCTGAAGGTAAAAAACCCATAGGATGCAAATGGTTGTATAAACCCAAAATAAATGCATATGGGAGTATAGAAAAGCTTAAAGCTAGGCTGGCAGCAAAGGGTTACTCATAGCAAGAGGGAATAGATTTCGATGACACCTTTTCTCCTGTAGAAAAATTAAACACTATTAGAATGCTAATTTACTTAGCAACAAAACATAAGTGGGAGCTACACCAGCTAAATGTTAAGTGTGAATTTCTGAATGGTGAGTTGAAAGAAGAAATTTGTTTAGTTTAGCCTGAAGCGTTTGTTAAAAAGAGGCAGGAACATCTAGTTTTTAGCTTGAAAAAGGCACTATATGGTTTAAAACAAGCACCCAGGTCGTGGTATGAGAAGATTGATTCATTCTTTGTATAGTATGGCTTTCATAGGAACATGAATGATCCAAATTTTCATACCAAGTTTAATAAATAGAGGAAAATTATTTTGATTTCTTTGTATGTGGATGATATGATCATAACAGGGAATGCTAATAATCTGATCAAAGAAATCAAATGCCAAATGTCACGAGTGTTTGAAATGAAAGATCTCAAAACTATCCATTATTGTTTGGGATTGGAAGTATGGAGAAATTCTGGACAAACTTTTCTTACTCAAGGGAAGTATGCTAGAAGTTTGCTGGAAAAGTTCATAATGGACCAGTGTAGATCAGCAACAGCACCATTGCAGCAGAATTTAAAGTTGAGTAGTGACGATGGCACTAAAGAGGTGGATGCCACTATGTACAGATAGCTAGTTGGGAGCCTGATATGTCTTAATACAACTAGACCAAACTTGGCATACTCTGTTAGTATGTTGAGCCAGTTTATGTCTAAACCACTCGAAAGTCACTAGGTCATAGAAAAAAGCATGTTGAGGTATCTTAGTGGTACTAGTAATTATAATATTTTATACACTAAAACATTTGATGTTACTCTAGCAGGATTTTCAGATTTAGATTGGGCAGGTAACTTGGATGATCGAAGGTCCATCACAAGTTACGCATTCAGCATTGGATCCAGGGTCATAGCATGGAGCAGCAAAAAGAAAAGCACTGTAGATTTATCTTCATGTGAAGCCGAGTACCAAGCATTATGTGCAACCACATGTGAAGCTATTTGGTTGAGAAGACTTCTCAATGATGCAGGAGAAGAACAGAAAGAATCAACTACTATTAAAACTGACAACCAGAGTACTATCAATCTTACATACAATCCAGTATTTCATAAAAATACCAAACACATCGATACTCAGTTCCATTTTGTTTGAGAGAAACTACAGTCAAAGGAAATATTTGTTGAATATTGTAAAACTTGTGACAATATGGCTGACATTTTTACTAATCCTCTTGGGTGTGTAACGTTTGAATTGTTTACAGGGATGCTGGTAGTTCAGGGTAATCCTTTCTCCATTAAGGGGGGGAGTTGAAAATAATTAATATTAATTTTTATATTAATGGATAAATGGTTACATTGGTGTAACATACCTCCTTAGTTTAGGATTAGTTCCTAGAATATATGAGTTTGGTTACCATCTCCTAGTTCTTTGCTATGTACTTAAAGATGTATCTTTCTGATTAATGGATGAAGAGTGATCTCTCTATTTTGTGTGCAGTCTCCAGGTGCATTACTCACCTGTGAGCTGCAAATCCTTCTTTTTCAATTCAGTGTGATTTTTATCTTCTGTCTGCTCCATCTATTCATATCGATCCAAAACAGAAAATGTTGAAGCCCCTCTGCAGGATATGCACAAGTGAGGAATATACCTCACTGAAGTGATTATGGTCATGAGAATACTCCAAAGAGACCATAAAAAATCACTCCAAGGTCGTATCTTGAGGTTTCAATGTGTCGACCTCAAAGATGTGTTCTTTCTTGAAATGCCTTACGTTTGTCTATTTCGTTGAACAACTACAAATGTTAAATGTTGTAGAACCATGATATTTTAATGGCTCAATGCAAAGAATGCAAGGATTAGTTATGTATGTTTGTTTCTTTGGGCCACTGAAAATGTGCAATTTCATTCAACCATGTTGTTTTAATGGCTCAATGCAAACCATGCAAGTATTGGTAGGTTATCAATCCTCTTTCTTTTTCTATTCGATTTTCTGCCGAAATTTTACTGTCACGTTCCAAGTTTTTAATGAGCACATTCACTAAGTGATACCAACCTATAAAGGATTTGAATGTTATCGCGAGTAGAGGCTTAACTATCTTCAGTGCGAAAGGAGGTTCAATTTTTCCATTTATCCACAAGAGAAAAAACACGTTCATTTTCGGTACATTTCCATACCTCCAGATACAGTTATACTGATCTGACTATCTGCGAATTACATCGAGATCTAGCTAAACCATATCCATTATCATTGTATTATTCATTGGTACCACATTGAAGAGCTTCTTGAAAGGTGGTCTTGCCTTTTTTACTTAAATTTTATTTTTTTTTAATAAATTTTATTTTCTCCTTTCTTTTGTTTCGGAGGATTATCAATCACCAAAGGATTTTCACCCTCAATTTATTATTTCATTATTTACAACAAATTTTTTTATATATGTGAGAAAGTTATGTTGATTTACATATATGTGTATTGATGACAATTTGGTGATATAGGAGTGTTAATCCCTTGGAAATACCTCTTCCGTGCATCTTCCTAACATTTTTTGAGTGTCTACCTTGATAAATATTATCACCAATATCTTTGAAACCTCCACAACCTGGTTCCATGGAAGCATAATTTCCCTTTCATTCCTTCACGATGGTTCCTTCTTTGCAACATCTTTCTTCTACGCTACTCTTTCCTGTGCTACTACCTTAAGTCGTATATTTTTCAACATGTGGTGCAAAACATGTGGTGCAATCACTAGTTTGTAATATTTTAATTAAACTAAACATATATGCATTGTAGGTGATATTTTCTTTTATTTAGAGAGTGTCTTACTTTTTTTTTTCTTTCAAGGGAACAATTATTAACTCTAAATTGAACGAGAAAAGAATTAAATTTATTTATCAAGATACATTTAGAAATACTTTTAATTAAAAGTAACCAAATATGTATATTTTGAAAAAAATATTAGATTACATAATTTAACTTTTCTCTCTTCAAAATGAATATTATTACAATTAATTTTTCTAAATACATAGAATAATTGGGTTAAATAAATTTGAATATCAATTATGTTTCAATAAAATGAGTGTTATAATATTTTCATTTTATAATATTGTTATTAAATGATTGATTTAATTTTTAAAATACACTTTTAAATCAATTAATCATTTCTATATTTTTGAAGAAATTAACACACTTTATTTGGCAAGCTCAATGTAAAGTCAATGTAAGGACAATGTTATATATTTAATTTTTTCATATGAATATGAGATTGGTGCATACCTATTTATCTAAACAATCTAAATGTTAGAAAATAGAGAAAGAGCTAGATATTGTTCACACAACACAAATCACATACTGATTTTATTGGTCTCATAGACATTACATATAAAGGAACACATTATACTTCCATATTTGAGAATGGTGGATCTAGATTACTAAAAATAGCTAGTACAACTATTAACCTAGGAACTCACACAATTAAAACTCACTATAACTTGGAATTCATGGAAGCATTACTTCACATACCCTCCCTTAATGCTTACATGAAAAAACCATAAAATAGACATTACAAAAATGAATGAATCTTTGTCAAATTTCTCATATCCAAAATTTAGAGCCTCCCACTTGATCCATTTAACTTCACCAAAATTTCGAGCTTCCAACTTGATCTATTTAAAATATAGCAACTTCAGACCATCGTTGACGTAGTTTGCAAAATTAATGCTTCTCAACTTCTCATAGTGGAATGGTCCAGTCTTGATACTGAACCATCATATGGAGTTTCCAGCATCTTTCAATCCATGACCCTTTCAAGCCTTCATCAATTATCTAGGATATCATTCTTGATATAGAATGTATTCAACAAACAATTCTACAACTTGACCTTGCATAAAATAACATGTACTGACACTCCCAGAGCATGAAGGGTCACACCAACTTGACCTTATTAAGAACTACCTATGATTAATGCTCTCGGAGCACGACGGACCACATTATTCTATTAAATAATTAGCCTATACTTTTTGTTTATGCATCATTTGATTTCCACTAATATGATTACACAATAACACACTACAACATACAACTACACCATAACAACTTCTACCAACATTTTTTTCTTTTTTTCTTTTCACCAACTTCAAAACATATGTTCTGACTAACTAAATCGACTATGGAGTTACAAAGAAACCTCTATAACATAACATTGGATCCTTTCATTATATCAATGTGATAGTTTAAATTCACCCACTTCAACTTTTCTTAAATCAAAATTTCATAAATATCCTGCCCTCTTAGCCACAAAATTTCTCTTAAGATATGATCTAGAAACACTCTTGCTGGCTTATCCTCCATTCATCTGAAGCACTCTCGCCACATTATCTTGTAATTATACTCTCTGCAGTGTTTCTGATTGAAGGGAGAATCACAGCTTAACTATGTAAATCAATGGTTCAGATTCATTCATACGTGACGTATTTTAAAACCAAGCAGGTGAAAGACAATAGCAGAAGAAAATGAGTCACCTTACCATGGAACAACATGCCTGCAAGTTATCAGAGCCAAGATTGTGTATCCTTTTCATGCACCATTAAAGCAGGAGTGGACAGTAGTGGACAATGGAGAGAGTAGCACAGAGGATAGGGACAGTGGGTAGAGTAGCAAGTTTTCAGTGGTCCGATCAATAGATCTTGAAGGGTTAATCATAAAAGAAAGGGTCAGTTTTGGGCAGAGAATTTGATTTCCCTTAACATCATCATGATAATGGGACAAGAAACTTTAGAATCCGTGGAAACAAATGATATAGGGAAATTTAAAATTGCTTCATCAACCAAAAATGGGAAGTGGGTTTTGGTCAATGCTAAATAGTATTGGGGCATTTTAAAACGGAGACTAACTCATCTAAAATGGGAGAATACAAGGAAAAGAAGGTCTAAAATGGAAACTACTTCGGTCCTTCAGAAGAAACAACAATCAAACAAGTCTTCTTTGCAAGCATGTGGCAATAAGTCCAAAGGAAAATGAAAATTCATTGATGATTATGCCTTATATAGTCCCACATCCACACCCCTCACTTGGTCATATGATCTTTATGTGAAACAACTCTTAAATGTAAAAGAGAGGTTGGAAGTAGTAGAAGCTAAAGATATGGAAAGAGATTGTACAATTCATATAATAACAGTTGAAAACCAGGCTTTAGCATAAAGCAACAAATTTCTAAAGGAGAAAGTGCCATTTCTGCAGGAAGCCACTGAATAGGGAAAACAAAATGGAAATGAATGAAAGCGGAGGTGAAAAATATGAAGAAATTTGCAATGGAGAATACAAAGGTGATGAATGTAAAACCATCCCAGGATAAAGTGAAAGTAGTTGCCCAAATAGACAACAATAAAGAGACATCAAGAGAAGAAAGGAAAGGAGATTCCGCAAACTCTCCAAAACATGGGCTCGAGTTATTAGCAATTCTGCTAAGACGGGAGGAAAAAAAAACATTCAGGTTGACAACATGAAATATAGAGAAAGAAAGGAAAGACAAGATAGAGTAACAAACATAATTATTAAAGGGGTGAAAAATTATGGGAAAAATGAACGTACTCTTGACCTTGCAAGAGACTTCTTGAAAGAAAAGCTCCAATGGCAAGGAAAAATATGTCAAGAATGGAGAGTAGGTAAGCTTAATGGTGAGAGATCCAAGCCCATAAAAGTCATCATGCCCAGCTTGCGTGATAAATATATCATTCTAAGAAAGAAGCAACTCTTGAGGGGTTCTCGTTTTTTTCTAGAAGAAGGTTTAACTATAAGAAAACAAGAGGAAAGGATGGATAAAATGAAAATAGTGAGGGCAACAAGAGATGAGGGAAAAATAGCATGGATTTATAAACATAAAGCTATGATATTGAAATTTGGACCTCCTTCTAAAATAAGGCATCAAAGCGATAACAAGGAAGAGGCAACAAACTCTTCAACAAGAAATGAGGAATAAAGGTCAGTATGGGCAAGCAAGGACAAAGACTCAACTATGAGTCTTGCATGTCAAAACAAATAATAATCAAGTCATACCTAGTTTTCCTTAAGATTAGTTTGTTGGAACTGTAGGGGTTACCCAAGGAGACAAGGACCTGGGAGAGGGCCTATTGTGGAAGGTAGAGAGATAATTTTCATCATAGAAACACATGAGCATGAAGGTTGCAAGACACCTTTGTTTGAAGGGTATTGGAAGATAGCAATGTGGAACAAGGAAACAGGGAATGGCAAAGGGCGTGGGGGTATCATGGTATTAGTAAGAGAAAAATAAGTTTGTTTCATTCAGATATAAAAAGAAGACCCAAATAAGAAATTTCTCTAGCTTAAAATATCAGAAAATGGAAATCACAACAGAATTGAAGCATGCTATTTTGTGCCGCAAGTTTCAAAAATCTACAAAAGTAAAGGGCTTGACCACAAAGATCCCTTTGCAGCCCTAAAAATAGATATTGCAATATATTCTCAGCTAGGTGAAGTCCTTATAGTGGGGGATTTCAATGCTAGGACTACAAGTGAACAAGCTAGCATTATTTGTTGTAAAGAAGATTGTGACCCTATCTGGCTTATAGAAGAGAGTAATAATCAGTGGGAATGAATTTCAGAGGATAAAGGTTGCAATATCTTTGGAGAACAATTTATTATGCTATGTGGGGCTTTTGATTTAGTCATTTGTAATGCTTTGACTAGATGGGAAAAGTCTTTAATTTCACTTGTATTACTTACAATGGAGCAAGTGTAGTAGATTATGTAATTTGCTCAGATAGTTTGTGTGAGAAAATGGAGGAACTTCTGATTGGAGATCGAATTTGGGTCTTCAAATCAGATCACATGCCAATTTATTTAAGCTTCTCTTGGACTAGAAAGAAGCAATTAGGGTCAAAAACTTAGTGTGTTCCACAAAATCCCCCAAAGGGCAGAATTATTTTGACTCTAGATAATTGCAATACCTGCACAATAATGCTATAGAAGCTCTTTGAGGAGGAAATCTCATTTCATGGTCTTCATAGTCACTAATTAACACATTTAATTCACAGTGCACTTGGTAAGTGAAAAACAAAAAAAATTAAGAAGTATGAAACAAATTTCTTTCTGGTTAATGCTTGGCTTGACGATGAACGAAAAAGGGAAAGGAGAAGGTGGAAGGAATCATACAAGGATAACATAAAGCTCAAATATTACAAGCATGTAGTAAGAAATAAAAAGGTTTATTTCATTGTTTCGAGGAGAGAAGAACTAATCTTCCTTGGGAAAAATAACCCCAAATTATTCTAGAAGGAGCTCCAACCAAAAAATGTACAAACTGAAAACAATATTAAAACTTCTAAATGGTTTTACTATGCAAGACAACTTTATGAGCAGGATCCCATGGTTGACCCTCCTCCCTTGGTCAACATAGACACAAAACTCTTCACGGTGCAAGAGGTAGAGATGGGTATCATAAAGTTGGGCGCTGGAAAAGAAAAATATTTAGATGAACTGCAGGCAGAGTATCTAAAGTGGGGCTTAAAAATTATTTCACCTCACATCACAAAAATTTTCAACAACATCATACTACAAGGGTTCCCCAAAGATTGGACAACTATTATGGAAATACCTCTTTTCAAGAGTGGTGACATCAATAATCCTTCCAATTGTAGAACCATAATGATAAATCCCTTGTTTGCAAAGTCATTTGGAAGCATGTTAGAAAATAAAATCAGAAAGTGGGCAGAAGAAAGAGATAAACATGCTAAAGGGAAGGTAGGTTTTAGACCTAAACATTCCACAGTTGATCATTTTATAACTTTAAGGCACATCATTGAAAAATTTCGCGAAAAAAAGGAAGACTTTTTTTGTTTCTTTGTTGATTTTGAAAAATCCTTTGACATGGTTCCTAGAGATAAGCTTTGGGGCAGAATGGAGGAACTCGGGGTTCCCAGGCATTTCAGAGTAGCTATGCATAAGTTGTGGGAAGAGGTGAAAGTCAAAATTAGAACTTCAACAGGAATTTCTGAAAGTTTTAGAAGTGTTATCGGGGTCAAGCAAGGTTGCCCATTGTCTCCAACCCTTTTTGGGTTATATATTGACAAGCTTGAAGAGTGGCTAAATTTACAATGGGGTGATGGTATCCTTTTGGGAAAGTTTGTTATAAGGCTTTTTTTGTATGCATATGACCTTATATTGATTTCTAAATCGACTCTTGGTTTGAAATAGCACTTACCTTCCCTTGAGAATTTTTGTAGAAGGGTGGGGATGCAAGAAAATATTAGCAAAATGAAAGTGGTGGTTTTCTCTAACAAAAGAAAGCATAACCAACATAAGTTCTACTTTGAAAGAAAAATTCTGAAAGAAGTTGCAGACTACAAATACCTTAGAATTGACTTCAACATAAATTTAATTTGGGATTGTTGTAGAAAGGAAATAACTTTAGGGGGTTGGAAAGCATTTTATGCTCTTCTAAATATGTGTAGAGAGGTAAAGTTGTGGGACTGGAAAACCACTCTAACTCTTTTTGGGCTTCTAGTGATTCCGATGATTCTCTATGGTTGTGAACCATGGGCCAACAACACAACCAAGATGAAATGGAAACAAATTGAGAAAATTCATAAGCGTTTGATTACAAACAAATTCAAAATTAAAAGTGCAGTTCCTTATGCTATCATATTAAGTGAAATAGGGGTTTCTCCTATTGAAGCAATTTCTATGGTGCGAGTCATAAGGTATTTGAAAAAAAATGAGCAAATGGAAGAGGGTAGATGGCTTAAGGTTGTGTTTAGTGACAAATTGTGCAAAAGAAAGAAGACTTGGAGTGAAGGAGAAAGAATAAGTACTACATTGAAGAGTTGAACCCCACTCATAACCATCAACAAAAGACGTACATAGTGGCCAATATTTCTTGGAGATCTACAATTATTATTGCTCAATTAAGGACTAATTCCCATCAACTCGGCTGTGAAACAGGGTGCTAGAAAAGGCCATAAGAAATATGGGAGGAAAGAGTATGTATTTTTTGCTCTTCTGGAAAAGTGGAAACATAAAAAACATTTCATTTTAGAATGCAAGGTCTTCAAAGACAGCAGGAAAAATTATGTAGGTATTATGGCAACTAGTTCTTAGAATAATCTATTCAGCTAAGAGTTTGTAGTGAAGCTAGGAGTGGTTATTGTGAATCTCCACAAGAAAAGAGCCCAATACAAGAGCCAGATGAAAAAGCAATCTGTCCCATAGGTTATTTAGCCTTTAAAAATACTTTCTTTCTTTCTTTCAAATAAAAAAAGGAGTTAATATATATACATTAAATGCCTTGACTTTTAAAAAAATGAAAGACTTTCTCTACGTGAAAATCAACTTCCAAAAAAAGTCTTTTTAGATGTGAATCTTTGTTTCCCAATTCTTTCTTTTACCCTTTGAGGATACACCTTCGATTCTTTCTTTTACCTTTTGAATATACACCTTCCCCCTTTCCTTTTCACTTTATGGTCCACTCTCGATGTCTTCTTGCCTTTACCTCTGGGCCACTCCCTGGTCCTGACCAGGAACGAGCACTGGTTAAGGATAAGAAAAGGTAATAGAAAAAGAGGAGTGAGTAATAGAGACCTGGTTATATATTTACGTATGCATAGTATGGATTGTTTTTTTCTTTGAAAATCATGGAAATTTGGGTAAGATTTATAGAAAATATAGCAGATATCTTAATAAATTTATTATAGCTATCAAATTTCAATATTTTGAGTATATTAGAAATTTTTGATGGTGCTCACTCCATTTATACCATAAAAAACATGATTTAAACACTGTTACTGCAAAATTTCTTAAATATTTTTTTACCCCAATTCCAATCAATTTTAACTTATCTCCCTCCACCTTCGTAGAAAATTCCTCTGCCAGGTTGTTACGTATTGATGTCACTTCCAAAACAAAATTAAACTTCTAAATCAATAGTGAGTCTGCAACAACAAGTGGCTCATGGCTTAAAGGATTTGATGACTACTAATAACATTTTATATTCAGCAAATGGCTTCCTTACACTCAATTTATATGCATGCTATTATCTGTTAGCACATTTTTGAAATGTTATTTTCAACTGCATGTTTGTACATCTGCCGGTGAAGCAGTACAACAACGATTCACTATCTACGATCAGCCGCTTTCCATTTTTGTTTTCAAGTTTTTGAGAACAGCCACTTTCTATTTTGTATGCACAGTCAATTCAGTTTTTTGAACACTCTTACAGTTTTCTTTGAAAACAGATATTTTCGTTTTAAACGTGGCCAATTCTATTTTTTATTTTTTGAATGGGAAAAGTCGTGGTGGTCCCCACCAGTCCTTTTATGAATCACAATCGCAAATCAAAGCAGAAGTGTTTTGAAGTCAAGTGTCTTGTTGATGAGAAGAATTGCGATGTAATTCGATGTGGTCCCACCACAATCACAATTGAAAATCCTAAAGGGATGAAGCAATGTTCCACCATCACAATATGTTATCGCCGATTGAAAAGGTGCGATGCGATCCAATCATAATCACAACATCGCAAGTTTTTATACAAGTCGTTTCGCATATGTTTTTCCATCGATGCGATTGTCGCAATCGCACAATCACAATCACAAAGTTCAAATGGTCTGTCTGCCAAGTTTAAGTTCCGCCAATCGTAATCGCTCAATCGCAAGAGTGCTATTTCTCTAGACCAAATGTTCTGCCAATCGCCGATTGCGAAGTGGGCTCCACTCGTACGTCACGCGAATAGAATTTTAAGTTAAACTTTTATGTTCCGACCGTGTATTTCTTTGTAATTTGGTTTTTTATGTTTAACAACGTGCGCCATATAAAAAGCGTCGCATTGTATTGTAAAAAAATGTCTATTTTTGTGGTGTATTTTTGTTGTGTGTGAGCCCGTAGGCTAATATTTTGTGAAACAGAGTAATTTCTCTGTAACAGAGATAGATTGTTTTGTGCTCTAAGTTTGTAGCAGTCAATTTCCTTTTCTAATCCCTTAGTCAGAGGAAGTTTTTGTAATAGTTTTTCACAGTTAATGAAAGTTTTATAGTTTGTGAAAACTCTGTCTCTAGCAAGCAAATTTTTATGTTTTGTTCTGGAATTATCAGAAATTCCAACATGGTATCGGAGCTAGTCCAGGCTCTTTGAAGGTGTCAAAGAAGCTGAAGGAAGGATTTTTTACTGCAGCAACTTCTCTAGCAGAGTGAAGACTCAGTCAAAAAGAATCCAAGGTATTCTCAATACAGATTTTTGTGTTGTTATTTGAAGATAGTCATTTTATTATAAATACAAAGCCGAGTGTTTGAAGGATAGTTCAGAGTGCAAGTATGGTAGGAGCCAGCACTAGCATGAGTATTGGTAATGCACAGCTCCCACAGTTTAATGGGAAAAACTATGATTATTGGGCAAGAACTACGAGAGCCCTGTTTTCCTCTCAAGACTTATGGGAACTTGTTGAGGATGGTTTTGAAGAACCAATAGATGAAATTGAGTTTAATGCCTTAACTCAAGCAAAAAAGGAATTGTTGAAGAGAAATAAGAAGAAGGACTCTAAAGCCCTCTTCTATTTGTATCAAGTAGACCATGATAGTGTGTTTCCAAGGATAGAAACAGCTAAGAGATCCAAAAAAGCATGGGAAACTCTCAAGAAAACCTATCAAGGCATGGAGAAAGTGGAGACAACAAAGCTACAATTGCTGAGGAGAGATTTTGAGACTCTCTGCATGAAGGAGTCAGATAATATAGACTCATTCTTCACACATGTGATTGGAATGGTCACACAGGTAAGATCTCATGGAGAGACATTTGAAGAAAGGAGGATTGTGGAGAAACTTTTGAGGAGCCTACCCTCAAGGTTTTATGTAATAGTCACCACCATAGAAGAGACAAAGGATCTCACAAACTTTTCAGTTGATGAGCTTCATGCATCACTGATGACACATGAACAGAGATTGGGTAGAAATGAAAACCCATCTTTGGAGCAGGCCTTCAAGACCCAGATGTACTTTGGAAGAGAAAGAGGTCAAGGTAGAGGAAACAAGAGAGGAAGAGGCAAAAGACAAAACAGAGGTGGAAGAAATAGTCCAGCAAATGCTCAAGGAAGGGGCAGCAATCAAAATCAGAACCAAGGCCAAAGCAGCAACCAGCAAGGTGGACAACAAAATTCTCATGGACAAAGGTATGGTAAATCCAATGTCCAATTTCATTATTGTAAAAAATATGGGCACTACGAAAATGAATGTAGGAAGAAGCAGCATGATATGGGTAATAGACCTAGTGAAAATTTCACTAGAGAAAATATCAGCCAAGATTAATGGTTTTTAGCTTGTAATATGGCTGAGGAAAAGAGTGAAGATTTATGGTTTCTAAACTCAGGTTGTAGTAACCATATGACAGGAAACATAACAATTTTTTCTATGTTAGATGAGAATGTGAAGTCACAAGTCACATTAGGGACAGATAGTAAAGTTTCTGTTACGGGAAAAGGAGATGTAAATGTCTTAACAAGGAAAGGAGAAACGGAATCCGTAGAAGATGTTTATTATGTTGCTGGAATGAAATGTAAGCTCTTAAGTATTGGACAGCTTGTTCAAAAGGGGTACAATGTTTTCTTTGAATATGATGTATGCACCATCATGGATAAACCACTTAGTAAACAATGTATTGCTGCAGTGAAGATGACAAGGAACAGAATGTTCCCTCTCAAGATGAGAGCAGATTTGAAGAATGGAGAAGAAATGGAAACAGTGACACAACAGGCTTTCCAAAGAGAAACAAAATATGAGAATTGGTTATGGCACTTGAGATTTGGACATCTCAACTTTGGAGGTATTAACTTGTTGCATATAAAAGGAATGGTAAGAGGATTTCCATTGATTGAGAAAACAGACAGCCTATGTAAAGGTTGTATCTTGGGTAAACAACACAAAGAAAATTTTCCATCCGGGAAAATCATAAGGGAAAAAGCACCCTTGGAAATTGTCCACTCAGATTTATGTGGACCAATGCAAACACCATCACTTGCAAGCAGCCACTATATGTTAACTTTTATAAATGATTTTACAAGAAAAACTTGGGTTTAGTTTTTGAAAAACAAAAGTGAAGTGTTTGAAATATTTTGAAATTTCAAAGCACTTGTGGAGAACCAAAGTGGGCTGCATATCAAATTCCTAAGAACTTATAGAGGAGGTGAATATATCTCTAAAGAATTTCTGCATTTTTACAGAGAAAATGGCATACACAAGAAATTTATAGCAAGGTACACTCCGCAGCAAAATGGAGTTGCTGAAAGGAAAAATAGGACAATCATGGATATGGTAAGGAGTATGCTAAAGGCAAAACATTTGCCAAATGATTATTGGGTTGAAGTTGTACATTGTGTAGTGTATATCCTGAAAAAAAAATCAGTCATGAACAAAGTTCCGAAAGAAGCATGGAGTGGGACAAAGCGAGGAGTCACCCACATGAAAGTTTTTGGTTGTGTGGCTTGTGCACATATTCTAGATTAGCTAAGGAAGAAGTTGGACAGCAAGCGGGAGAAATGTATTTTTATTGGATACAGTGAGGAATCCAAATCTTATAGGTTATATAACCCATCCACCAAGAAGTTTATTGTGAGCAAAGATGTTCAGTTTATTGAAGAGGAAGCTTGGGATGGAAGCATAGAGAAAACAATGAATGTTAAAATTGTTTGTCTCATGATGAAGATGACGAAGAGATGGATGAAATACATCCCTTTGTAGTAGCACCAACACAAGGACAGCAAGGAACACCCTTGAGGAGAAATGATAGTGCTTCTCCAAGCACACCACAAGGAGGAGATTCGAGTGCTACTTCAAGCACTTGTACACCAAATGAAAGAGGAACAAAGTTCAGAAATTTAAATGAGATTTATGACCAAGAGGCAACAAATGAATGTATGAACTCTTTGTTTTCTTTGTATTTTCATGTTGATGATCCTATTCATTTTGAGGAAGCTATTAAAGATAGGAAATGGATAGAAGCTATGGATGAAGAAATTAATGCCATAGAAAGAAACAAGACATGGGATTTGCTTGAGCTCCCAAAAGGTAAAGAAGTGATTGGAGATAAATGGGTCTACAAGACCAAAAGTAATGCCGAAGGTAAAACACAAGGCCAGACTTATTGTCAAAGGGTATAAACAGCATCATGGGAGAGACTATGAGGAAACCTTTGCACCAGTTGTAAGAACGAAAACCATGAGAGCAGTGCTATCCATAGCAGTACAAAACAAGTGGAAAGTTTACCAAATGGATGTGAAGTCATCATTCCTAAACGGAGTGTTAATGGAAGAGGTTTACATTGAACAACCTATAGGCTATGAAAGGAATGGCCAAGAGCACAAAGTGTGTGGATTGAAGAAATCTCTTAATGGGCTGAAGCAAGCACCAAGAGCATGGTACAGTAGGATAGATTCCTATCTACTAGAAAATGGATTTGAAAAATGTGAGGGAGAACCCACATTATACATCAAAGAAAAGGATGGTAAGATGTTGATTGTTGTTTTATATGTTGATGATGTGATCTTTACAGGTAATGATGATTACCTTGTTGAAAATTTTAAAAAAATCATGAAAGATGAATTTGAAATGACTGATATGGGTTTGCTAAAATACTTCTTACGAATAGAAGTAAAGAAAAATGAAGATAAAATTTTTATTTCTCAGGAAAAGTATGTTAATGAAGTTTTGGAGAGATTTAACATGCAGGATTGCAAGGCAACAATAACACCCATAGTGATGGGATTAAAACTCAGCAAAGAGGACAACAACAAGGATTTTGATCCTAGTATGTACAAGAGCATAGTTGGTAGTCTCATGTATTTGACTGCAACTAGGTCAGATATTATGCATGATGTAAGTTTAATTTACAGATTTATGGAGAGGCCAAAAGAAGCACATTGGCAGGCAGCGAAAAGAATTCTAAGGTATGTTAAAGGAAATAAAAGGTATGGTATTTTGTATACTACTTTAGAAAATTCAGAATTAATTGGATACACTGACAGTGATTGGGATGGAAGTGTAGATGACCGGAAAAGTACTTCTGGTTATGTTTTTCACATGGTATGAGGAGCCATTTTATGGGCTTCTAAGAAACAGCCTATTGTAGCATTGTCTACAGCAGAGGCAAAGTATGTGGCAGCTATAGAAGCAACATTTCAAGCAGTTTGGATGAGGAGGATGTTGAGAAGTTTATGCCAAGAGAAAGCAAAAGGAACAATGATTTATTGTGACAATAGCTCAGCTATTGCATTATCAAAGAATTATGTGTTTCATAATAGTACGAAACACATAGATACCAAGTTTCACTACCTCGGGGGATTGGTGAACAATGGTGGAATTGTTTTAAAACATTGTAGAATTGAGGAACAGTTTGCAGACATTCTGACCAAGCCATTAGGGCAGAAGAGTTTTGAATTTTTAAGGAAATGTTTGGGTATGACTAATAACCCAGCAGTTGAAAATAAGGGGGAGTGTTGAAATTTTATTTTCAACTACAGGTTTATACATCTGCAGGCAAAGTAGTACAACAACGATTCACTATCTGCGATCAGCCACTTTCCATTTTTTTTTTCAAGTTTTCGAGAATAGCCGCTTACTATTTTGTATGCACAGTCAATTCAGTTTTTTGAACGCTCTTATAGTTTTCATTGAAAACATAGCATTTCATTTTAAACAGGGCCAAGTCTATTTTTTTATGTTTTGAATGGGAGAAGTCATGGTGGTCCCCACCACTCCTTTTATGAATCGCAATCGCAAATTGCAGCAGAAGTGTTTTGAAGTTAAGTGTCTTGTTGATGAGAAGAATTGTGATGCGATGCGATGTGGTCCCACCACAATCGCAATCAAAAATCGCAAAGGGACGAAGCAATGTTCCACCATCATAATATTTTATCGTCGATTGAAAAGGTGCGGCGTGATCCAATCGCAATCGCAGCATCGCAAGTTTTTATACAAGCCGTTTCACATATTTTTTTCCGCCAATACGATTGTCGCAATCGCAAAGTTCAAATGGTTTGTCCGCCAAGTTTAAGTTCCACCGATCACAATCGCTCAATCGCAAGAGTGTTATTCCGCTACACCAAATGTTCTGCTGATCTATGATCACCAATTGCGAAGTGGGCTCCACTCGTACGTCGCACGAATAGAATTTTAAGTTAAATTTTTATGTTCCAACAATGTATTTCTTTGTAATTTGGTTTTTATGTTTAATAACACGGGCCATATAAAGAGTTTTATTGTATTGTAAAAAAAAAGTGTATTGTTGTGGTTTATTTTTGCTGTGTGTGAGCCCGCAGGCTAATGTTTTGTCAAACAAAGTATTTTATCTATAACAGAGACAGAGTGTTTTGTGCACTGTGTTTGCAACAATCAATTTCTTTTTGTAATCCCTTAGTCAGAGGAAGTTTTTTTAATAGTTTTTCACAGTTAATGAAAGTGTTATAGTTTGTGCAAACTCTGTCTCCAATAAGAAAATTTTTATATTATTCTCTGTGTTAAGAGGAGAGTATTATTCTCTTTGTGTTTTGTTCTGGAATTATGAGAAATTCCAACACACATGACAAAAAAGTGGCCCATTTCTTTGCCGTGAAACCATTTCATCTCCTGAACATCAAGGGTTCGATTAATCTTCCATCAAACAAAAAATATCCATGCACGAGAATAGATGATTCCTCTTTCGCTCGATGTTTGTTGGCTCTGGAAATCCTCAGAACTGGTGGAATTTCTTCAATGCCCAAACCAATACGTTCAATGGCTCAAAAAAAACCAAACACTGATTATCCCCATTCTGTGTGTGCACAGAATGAGATTAGCCAAAAAAAAAAAATATCAACAATTATGCTGCCAAATAAACAGATCGCGACGCCTCAACACCACAAAACATACAAGAACAAATATACACACAATAAATATGGAAATCAGACACTCAACTAATCTATTTACATAGAATCAATAAACTCTAGACTCTGTGACATCTTAGTGGCTTTCAGTTGAAGAGTCAAGGCCAGAATAGGCTCTGTTATTAGGTTAGAAAATAGAGAAAAAGCTAAATATTGTTTACACAACAAAAATCACACACTTATTTTATTGATTTCAGAAACATTACATGTAAGAATATATGGTATTTCTAGATAGATCAGAGAATAGTGGATCTAGATTACTAAAAATAGCTAGTACAATTATTAATCTAGAAATTCACACAATTACAACTCAAGATAATTTAGAAGTCACGGAAGCATTATCTCCAATAATTAAAAAACAAAAATTAAAGATAATTTTTTATTCAAAATATGTGAAAAGTTTAGTTTAAAAATACCCACAAAATAATCAAGAAATTGCACAAAATATTATGAAAAATTTGGGCAAATTTTTTTGAAAATATGGGTTACTGGTGTCAAACTTAGGGATTTTGTGTGCCCCAGAGGTTTTTGATGCTGATAAATCCATTTCAGCCATTAAAAAAAAAAAAAAAATTCAAACACTCAAACTACATGATTTTTTGAATTTTTTTTACCAAAATTCAGCAAAAAAAAATGTTGCCCAAACTATTTTATTCTCGTTTAGTTAGTAGAAAACTCCTATTTTAAGTTCAATGTAAAGACCATGTTTTATATTTAAATTTCTCATATGAATATGAGATTGGCACATACCTATTTCTGAAAGCAATCTAAAAACAAAAGAAATTAATTATGGTTTGCCTTTCCAACAAAGAGCAATCTTGAAGCACTGCAAAATTCCAGTGTTTTCTTGAAAGTTTAAACCATAGCTGATTATTAATGTGATTTAATGCAGGGAGCTTGATACAACCAGGGACATTACTGAGCTTTACCATAGTTACCCACCTCCAACTGAGCTATTCTTGAGATTTTTAATCAGGTAAGCTTCATATCAATCCTGATTGAAAATAACATAATAACTAAGTCATAAAATAATTAATTCAAATAGTTTTTCTAATCACTTAAGCTTCCTGTAAAAATATATTGAAAATATAAATTTATATTTTCTTAGAGACCACAGATCCATGGAATTCCCTCGGAACGATGGATGCCTTTCCAACAAAGACCAATGTTGAACCATTGCAAAATTGCAGTGTTTTCTTGAAAGGTTAAACAATAGCTGATTATTAATGCAATTTAATGCAGGGATATTCATACATCCATGGACATTACTGAGCTTTACTAGAGTCACTCATCTCCAATTCTTCGCTTGATTTTCCTAGACATCATTAATGGATTGATATACTTCTGCCGCTTGCCCTGGGCCTTCTGCCCCATTCTGCTTCTTGGGCATGTATTCCCCATAGAAATACGAGGCGAATTCCCACAGGGCCAGCACCAGTGCCATGCCCTTCTCCGCACTGAATTTTTCATGGAACAAAATCACAGCCATGACCTCAGTCACCGGAAGCGTAACAACAATGATCACACCGCTCAGCAGAGAGCTCAACAGGTACGTCACGCCGAAAACCCCAATGAAAAAAAACTGCCACTTCACCGCATACCATACGATAGCTATTGAGTAATTGATCTTCTCCAGACCAAATTCGTTGGCCTCCCTGTGAAGAGCCTGGAAGTCTCGGTTAACGAGCATGCCCACTGTACAGAAAATAGTGGCGACAACAGACATTATTACTTGCATCTCAATAACAAGCGTATACGTTATTTGGCGTTTCGTTTTTTTGTAGGTGAGCTCAATCAAGGGAATAATGAAACCATAGAGAGCAGCTGTGCCCAGCGTTAAGACGAACCCGAGCACGTACTGCCTATTAGTTACTCCTGCAGGCATGTCACCGCTTGTATGGAAAGCGAGCATGACAGAACTCGCAGTGAGCAAAACCACCGAATTTACGGCAAAATGGTTGAACTTGTGTTGGACTAACAGTAGCGCGAAAATAGCGTTGAAGCCGAGCTGGCTGGTGATCAAGACAAATGCAGTCGAAACGGGTAGAACTGATAGGCCATATACGTATAAGTAATTGTCGGCGCCGGTGAGAATCCCGATTCCATAGGAACCCAGGAAGAGATTACGACTGATGTGATTTTCCTTGTTGGGCTGCTTTCTATACGATAAATAGAGAGGCAGTAGGAGAAGAGGCCAGCCCGCAGTCCCTATAGCCAGGAACGGATAGGTGCTCGAGTTGAACTGATATCCAAGACCAAGATGTTGACTAGAAGGAGGATCCAATTTGTTAAGCTTTTCTTTATGTTGGTCCCCTGTGCTTGCAACATTCTTTTGACGCCTATATCTGTTATTGCTTCCATGTTCTCTATCTCAGACACACCAAACCCAGGGATATTGAATGTCCGATTGGGAACCTCAAGTAAACCCTAACCCTAAGTGTTATTTTGAAAGCAAATGAGAATTGAACCATCCTCGTATCACAATGTATCCATTACATAAATACATGGTTTAAATTGCATATAATTTTCTTTTTGACATTGCAAAAGCATTGTATTGTATTGGATCCACTCCAACTCTACTCAAAACATTAAATACACTTGTACTCATTTTCCAAGGTCTTTATTATAATATTTATTATATTTTTTCTCTAAAAAATTATGGTCTTTTGGCTCGCAGGATGAGGAGGGATTCTCATTAATCTCAATGGAATAATTGTTGAATGATATGCTTGGGGTTTTCGCAAGAACACAAATAACCAAGCAGAAGCCTATGGGTTATATTTTGGCCTCACTTTAGGTCAACAAAAAGGAATGAAAGATATGAACATATTGGGGATTATTTCTTAATCATTAAACATATGAACGCAAACAATACAACCCAAAACAGTAAGTTAAAACAAATACTGAAGAGAGCTATTGGTTTGCTTCATTTCTTTGGGCATCTGCAGTTCTTTCATATTTTAAGAAGTCTTAATAAGGAGGCAAATATGAAAGCCAATTTAGCATGCCAAATGAAGAAAAGTTGCAACAAGGTAAATGGAATTGAAGGCTACCTTCCTATCCCTAAGCCTAAGAATGAAAGCCCTAATTTTGAGGACAAACCTCTCCTCCTATACGAAGATCAGACAAATACTTGCATCTTGGAGATAAAAAGTATAAAATCTTATGCTACCCCTATCGATGTCTGGGGTGTAACAAACTCTTACACTTAGCTATTGTCAACTTAGTATTTGGGTTTCCAAAACCCCAATATATCATTTCGAATATGGGTTTTACATATTCGCGTGAATGAGTACTATAGAGATAAGGGTTTATAATTAAGAATTCTAGGTTTTTAACTTGGATTGTATATTCATATTTCTTAATTATTCATATGTTTTCCAACATGGCTTTCAATGTCACATATACATGGAAAACTCTCCATGTCACGAATACATCGAAAACTCTCCACATAAATTAGTTGACAAAGGTTTTCAATTCATGTTTTCATTATATGGTTTAAGTATTATGATGAAAATACTAACAAAAAAATATTTTACTATTTATTACAGTTTTGAACTCTAAACCTAAAATAAAAGCTATTGCAAATTGGTGCATTATAATTACCCATGCAGGTAAGAACCCCTCACACTGCTTTTCTTTCACGAGTTTAATTTTTATGGAGCACGATATCGACCGATGTTGGACACAACAACTTATTAGTGGTATAATATAGGGCTCTTTTCTTTTCTCAACTTTGACTAGCTATTAATTTGGAGGTTTCAATTTTACTTAATTTGATATTTGGTTTTTTAAATATATTGTTCATCTTATCTCCAGAGTATGCGTAAGCAATTTGTTTTGGAGTTTTTCATGTCTATACTATTTTTGTATATCCGGGACATCTGAACCAACAACTTTGGTGTAACTAATATATATGATTTAAATCTAAACAAACATATTCTTTTTGTAAATTTGGTAGTAACTCTCTATTCATTCATCTAATCAAAATAGTAGGTTACATTATCAGATTATATACTTGATAGCCTCAACCTGCCCCTAGGAAACTAGATTTCTTGGCCACTTTAGAGAGTTATAAGCCAACCAAAATTGAAAAAGTTTGAAACTGTCTCTAGCTACCATAACAGGTCTATTGTCTACTACATCGAGTGACATATAGAGAAAATATGCTATCTACTCTTTGCATATCAAACAAAAAAAAAAGGAACCACTAAACTCACTCATATGATGATTCTATGGGTGTCAAGTCCTCGACACTTGAACTGAGCATATCATCTTGGTTCATGCTCTGAATTTTCCATTTTATTTAACCAAGGAAAACATTCTGATGATGTTGCTAGAGGTGAATCTTCGGATATCCCTACGAATTTCTGCTAAAATGGAGGCTTCCTTCGGGTCTCCTCCTATCTCTTAAATAGTGACAATGACTTTAGCCATTAAACACTTCATAGTCAAATAAATATGAATAGATTGCTTAAATAGTGAATGCATGCCTCTAATGTTACCCATATATGTCAACATGAGATCCATCTCCTCATCACGGATGTCTCCCTCCATTTTAGCTTTCAGGTCTTGTTCCCATCTAGAAATCAAATATTTTATGTGACCAGGTGTCCCTTCTCTATATGAATGGAAAAGGTTCTGCAAAATTTCCTTCCCCTTTTGTGAGGTCCCACTTTTTCCTTTTCTTTGTCTTTGCCCTCTCTTTTCCCAGACTACGCTTTCACCATTTTTTCTTGAGGCTAGTCTCCCAGCAGCTGAAATTTCTCCCAAATCCACACTGACGTTCTCCCTTGAGGGTGATATGTGCTAGGAAGACCTATAGAAGGAAACAAAATAACAATATTGAGATTAATCAGATAACATAGAATATGCTTGTTAAGGGTCGCCAACCCAACCATTTTCTTATTCTTTTGATAATACATCCAGTTTCCTTTGTCCCTAGAAGTTTTTATATTTGGAGCCAGCGACATCATCTTAAGTTAGCCTGAGAGTAGTATACACTTCTCATTTCCAATAGTTACAACACTACAAGGAAAAGACCCTCTATAAGAGGTTATAAAGGAAGCTTTTAGCGTTATAAAATTGGCCAAAATAAAAAACATTCTCTACAACATTCATTTTTGGTAACAGAGGTTTTGACGGAGATTCTAATGGAACTTCAACACAACTAAAAAAAATGGGTGGCAGGAGGTTTTTACCATTGTTTTTCTCATCGATGCACTCATCATCTATGAATGTAGCAATGCGTTTTAACCTATATGCATCAGTATTGTAAATATACCAAACACCAAGATGGAAAACAAATTTCATAAGCCCCGAGGCATTTACCAACATCCCGATGCATGTCACCCACAAATACACACCAGGTCGATAGAAGGTTCATGCATCGGCGTCGTTAAGGTGTAAAAATGCACCAGGCTGTTAAGGTGTTAAATTGCACTAGGCCGTTAAGTTATAAAAATGCATGGGCACATAAAGGAAAATTATACCAGTGCATGCAATGCCTATCCGCCCGCCCGGGTGGTAGTCATCGATAAAGTGCACCAGGCGTTCTAATTGGTATTCATATTTGGTGTGGTGCTCATTGGTCGTAGAAACGCACTGGTTTCCAATATCATACTAACACACCGGTGCGTAGTAACTAACATGCATAGGTTTTCATTTTCAGTTTTTTACAAACATTGACCTATGACAATGCAATTATTGTGAATTTTTAAAATTCATTATTCATCAAAAGTCGACACATATCTTATAACAATATTCATATGAATTAAAATTTTATTAGTGCATTTGAATTTTATGTTTGGATGAATTTGTTAAATCATATCATCATATTTCTCATCTCTTCATTATTATATTTAATCATCCATATATTTAATCAATCATGTAACATTTGACAACGAATGGAGAATGTAATAGAATAAATTAATACACACACACACATATAGAAGACACCCTTTGTCATACAAAATGGGACAGTTATTGCTAACCCTTTTCTTTAAATTGGGACACTATGTCCATTACATTAAACCAAATGTCTGATTTCACAAAAAAATATTTCAAAAAATACAATGCCTTTCTTTGATATCCAAACATATTGATCATCATTCTTCGTTGGAACTATTCTCACTGCTCGAGCTACCTCCATGACTTGGGTTATCTAGAAAAAAATTGTGTTCATTGCGTTGCTTGTTTTCTTCTTCTTCAAGTTCCATCTACAAACATAAAAATAAAGTTTAATGAGCGTATATATATTGGTGAGAAAATTAAATTGCAATATTAAATAATATACATCAATGTAGATCAAAAATAAATGTACCATAGCAAGAATTGACTCCTGAACTATACACATTCTTTTAAAATAAAATTTCATGTCATCTCTCAACAATTCATTTGTTGGCATAGTTTCATACTTTTTTTCCTGCAAATTTTATACCCCATAACAAATCATAAATTTAATATAAAATATTTTTTGCTCTATTAATTACAGATGGAGCTAAGTAAAACAATATAGATGCTTACAAATTCCAAGGTTAATTTATAATATGCCAACATATACTAAAAACCCATATTTAACCCAATGTCAATCAATTCTTCTCATAATTCTTCTTTGTATGTTAGCACCTGTTTGAACACATTCAATGATGATCGCTGTAAAACAAATTAAAGTATAAAAAAATGAAATCTATTTAAGTTGTTATAAGGAAGTAAAAATTACTCACAAACGTAGATATAAACCCTCTTCTTCCTTGTCGTCCTTATTTATGTGCTCAGTGGGTTCCATTTTTTTTCTTTTCTGCAATAAAATACTTGAAAATTAATATTTAATGGTAAATTATTGATTTATTGTACCTAATCAAAAAATTCAATGATTACACATTACATTTGAAACACGTTGTTGATATGGCTCCTCATGTGATGCAATTATGTCCATTTCTTTGACCATTTCCTTGTACACCTTTTTGGACATTCCTACTAACATATTTCTGATATCAGCTCGTTCATCCTTTGATACTTTCATAATCTTCCTGAAAATGTAACATGACAATAAACTATTTATTTTTTATATTAATATATGAAAACTAAATATAAGAAAAGTGATATTTGATATATACATATAATTCTAGAAAAAAATTTAAAGGAATATTACTTTTTTAATCCTTCCTTTTTGTTGTTGAACATTTTTTCTATTAAAATTCTGACATGTCTCATTGACCAATTCTATGAAAACTCTTCGTGTAGTTCAAATAATTTTTTTTTCTTGGAAACATTGGATCTATTTTTGTATTGTAAGTGGAAAGAATGTCTATACATTCGTTCCACTATATCGCTCAAAGTTTTATAAATGTTTTTCCCCCTTTCGCTAACCTCCAACACTGCTCCAAATGAACTAAGGAGAAATTCATTTTCATTTGCATGTTCTATTTTTTGTCTTTTCTTAAAACAACATTCATTCTCTTCAATGTTGGTCCCTGAAGAACATTAAGCATATATTAATTAATAGATTGTTTGAAACATATTATCTAATATTTTTAAGTATATTCTTAATGAAATTAAAAAAAGAAACTCATATTGAATCAATAGTATTTTTTAATTCACCTGATTCATCCTTATGGAATTTTTCCATCAAGATTTTATGGTCTTCTGGTCATAGATCAGAAATAATCTTATCGATATTCGTAATTTTGTGGCTATGCATGATACACACTAAAAACTACATATTAGTTAAACTTACAAGTAGTTCAAAAATAATAATTTTTGTAAAGAATTTACAAAGAACTTGTCCTTTTTTCTATTTTGGATGTGCTATCAGTAATTTTGTTACTTCCACCCTTGTCAGCCATTTATTTATCAATAAAAAACCTATACCATTGATTAATATATTTTATAATAAATCACATAATTTTCTACTTAAAAAGATAAAAAAATCAAGAAAACAATATGACTTTCACAACTTAAGCACTGAACACGGTGTGATGGGTTCTTATAAATGTACTTCCAATATAGTAGAAACACCATAAAATACTCTTTGTAAACAAGGAGACCCTGTACGCTATATTAATACAAGGACAACAGTGTTTTTTTTTTTTCAATATGTGCTCGGTGTGCTACACTACAATCGCTCACCGGTGCACTATTTTAAACTATGCGTATCGATTAAAAAGAGTTATTTTTTAAAAAATCGTGTAAGGGCCAACAAGGATTGATATCCGATTCTTCAAGTGGTTCCGTGGGTTAGATATCATATGAATATACATATAGTAATGAAAATCTTATAAATCTAAAATTAAAATCCCTAATTTTGAAGTCACATAAATGACAAGAGGAAAGGGTTTAATGTAGGAATGGATTTTTTTGTTTTTTTCCCAAATTTAATTAAATGTAAATATGAATAGAGATTGTAAATGAATTTTTAGTAAAATTCACAATAAAATATAAAAAATTTACTATGCATGTATTAAATCTAAAAGAAACTATAAAAAAACAATTATTAGAGTAAAATTTAACAATTTTACTATACTACAGGGTTTTTGTGTTAATCACCAAATGTCCCAAATTATGATTCTCTGAATAGTGTTGTTGTTTGAAAGTATTTTTCTGCTCCACATGTCTCTTGTGCTCTATTTCTCTAGGTATGTCTTGCGTGAAAATCTCCCTGAAAATTTTTGCAAAAATAATGAAATAATGAACATCTTTTACTATTTAAAGAATTTTTTTATGAAATTATGTTTTCGAAAATAATTTTCTGCTCAATTTTCAATTTAATGCTTTTTTTTCACTTCAAAAAAGTGAATTTCCATTTTTTTCCCCGATATTCGATGTGTTTGTTAACTAATAGCACTGGTGCATCTGATAATAAAATCGCACTGGTGCGGTTAACACTACATTGGCACCGATAACAATAACTCCTTTCTTAGGGCATCATAATTAATTTTAGGTATGTACAAAAAAATTTATTGTTGATTTTGCTCAAATGTAGGGAGAAAATCTCATAATTATATCAAATGGACAGTTCTTCAAAATCCAGCTCATTCCATAATATTTCTCAATGTACATTGCAGACTTTTCCCTGTCCATCTCGAGATATAATTACTTCACATTTTATTTATGTTTTCATTATCTAATTTAATTTATTTCTCTTATCCATGTCAATCAGATGAATAAAATTAATGTATAAAAAATTGCAGGTTCCTGCAGATTTAGAATCGAGTTCAGATGCACAAAAATATTCAAACATTTCCAAAACGTCGGAAGCTCTTATAAGGAGCAGCATACCGGAAGGCGCAGTTGGTAGATGAAGATTGACAGCCGCTTCACCCTTCCAATTGTAACATGCCACATTCTAGCCACAATCCTAGGAAAATGGTGGTAATAATAATTGTTTCGTATAATGTAATTATTTCAATGTCAAACCAATTAATCATGCAATGGCGTGCTTAATAATTTATATCATCGATTTTGTACTAAGCATGTTCAAATATATTTTTTGAAATTATTAGGATTGTAGTGATGATGACCGACCTACCTACCATCTTCCGTCGCACCCCACGACAATGTCAAATCGAGAGAAGGCTGAATTAAGAGAAAAACTGGGAGAGGAACAATACAAAGAATGGTTGAATCAACCACCTATTCAATTCCCACTACGTCCATATTCAAAAATTAGGAATGACTGCAACAATGGTAGTTCTTCATAAGCTAGAAATGGAAGCAATCAAATAGATTTTTGTATGGATGATTACTTAAGGGATACGATTGCCATGGAGGCAATGTTGTTAGATGTATTCTAGAAAGATGATCAACAAGGGGATGATGCTCATATCACTGATACCTTTTTTAAAAGCCTTAAATATGCCTCCACTACCCCTCTCTTTGGACTTGGTGGCCAGTAAATGTCTATCAAGTTTGGGACAATGATGTTACTGTACAACTTGAAAGAAAATTTTGGCTTGTCGAATGCATGTTTCTTGAAATTTTTGAGGTAATTAACCATCAAGTCCCTTATATTTTAAGAAATATTTTCCATCAACAACTACAGGTTATTCAAAGAGCAAGTTCTTCCAAGTGATAATGCCTTTCCCGGTAGCTGCGAAGAGGTAAAGAAATTGTTGAAAATGTTGGTTGTTAACTACATATCATATCATGATGTCCAAATTATTATATTATATATAGAGGAGAATATGTAGACAAATATTTATGTATGAAATGTGGGCATGATAGGTATGATAAATAAAAAAAGAAGGGTAAATCATGTGGTCCTCCTTTTAAGATATTGAGGCACATGCCTATAATCATAAGGATTTAAAGGCTCTTTCATTGCAAAGAATTATCTATGTTGTATGGATGGCATGCCTCACACAGAAGTGAGTTGAGAGTTATGAGAATCCTAATAGATTCAATAGCCATGAAGCATATAGAGGATACATGGCCTGAAAAATTAAAGGATGGAGTATGAAGTCTACGACTCAGCATAACAATGGATGGCATCAACCCATATTCCCTCCAACTATTATTTTTTGCCTATAGTAGTGATAAATAAAAATATCCCCCCATGTTTGTCCTTGAAGAATGAACATGTTATGTTGGCTCTCATAGTCCCTAGAAGAAGACAAGTGAAGAATATAGATGTCTACTTACAACCACTGGTAGATGAATTGAAGGAATTACGGGATGGTATAAAGGTATATGATGTATCAAGACCCATCGCAGTAGAGAGGATTTTTACGTTGTATGGCATATGTTCTTACATGAAACATGATTATCCATACTTAGGAGTTTGATTTGGTAAATTACATTTTTATTGATTTTTTTATATATGTAACAATATTCTTTCACATATTAATTATTTAATTTTTTTTACTTGTTCTGGTCTTCATGATATTCTTTAACGTTCCCTGCATATTGTATACGATAATTTCATGGGTCTTGTAACAAAAGGGTATTATGGATGTAAATGTTGTCAACCTTCTCTGAAAGCTAGATAGTCCAACAACCTATGAAAGCCAGTGTATGACTACTCCATGTTATTCCTCCAAGAAGAATACCCTTACAGAAGAGAAACGTTTGCTTTCAATGCTAAATGAGAGAGAACCCAAAGGCCTATAATAACGATGCCAGTTGAATGGCTTAGAGAATATGAAAGAGAGAAAGAAAAGGAGTTCATAGAAATGTTCAATTCAAATGGGGAGCTTATGTTTGATGATCCAGAATTCTTCGACACCTATGTTGAGAAATTTTGCATTGGGATGAAAATGAAATATATCTAAATGATAACCTCCCATATTTGGAGCATCTTAATATTACCCAATTATTAGATCCTAAGCATATATTTAAAAATATTTCATCTTATTTATGGAAGCACACATCATTGAAACAAAGTGACACATTAGCTGTTAGGAAAGATCTTAATACTTCTAAAACTAAAATGAAAAATTGGACAAGACAATTAGAAAGGATAATATCAGATATTGGTCCCTCTAATTGGTGTTTCAAAGAAGGTGATGTCCCATGGATTTTTAAAAAATATGATTTTTATTTGGAAAAGGAAGTTATAATGGGTGTGAGTGTGCCATCTTCATATGGGTCTTCACTACGGCGCTGCTTCACCATGCAAGACCATTTTTCATGGTTGAAATCACATGACTATTTGAATCTTCTAAGAGTGTGTATAATTTCAAAAACATGATTTTATTATTTTTTATATTAATAAATTTTCTCCCATGCAGGGATCATAAAAAATAACTATTTTTTTGTATTATTGCATGTGTTTATAACTTTCCAGTGTCATTATCTTTTTTTTGTGTGTGGGTTTGTGAAACATGTCTTCCGCCAAGACCTAGGATGTTCCATATCTAAATTATCTGCATTTGTACATCACATCATGTCAAATTATATTCATGTGGCTATCATTACACAATGGCGTCAAGAGATAATTGAGATTGTTTGTATGTTTGAGAAGGAATTGTCAACGAGTTCCATGGACTTGAAAGTTCATCTTCTAATGCACCTAGTAGATGAGGTTGCATTAGTTGGGGTTGTTAGGGTCTCGTGATTTGGAAGATTGGTAGACCAAATAACAGGGTAACATGGAACCAGTCTTTAAAGCCAAGGACCTAGCCTTCCTAGACTCATAGAGGGATCTCTCTATTGGGTGCAAAGGATGCGTTCTTGTTTCTCTAGGGTTTTGATTTTATGCTAGTTATTAGGTGTAGGTTTTGTTGATTGTTTTGGTTGGGTATGATGGTCAAGTGGAATAGGTCGAGTGAGATTCTGTCAAAGCCATTGGGCTATGGAGTCAAATGAAGTCAAGGGTGTCTAAATGATGAAACAGAGTGTGTTGCGGGGTCAATATAGCAAGGTTAATGGATCCTTAAGGTGATGTATGAGGTGTAGTGAACATCAAGTTTGGGAAAAACTAAGAGATATTAAACATATATAGTTAAAAGTTATAACTAATGAGGTAGGGTAAACCATTAAGCTCAATGAACAATACTCAAATTTATAAACATCCAAGATAAACATTCCAGTGAAACATAGAGAGCATAAGAGCTTCTAACCTTAGAAATTCACCTTCGGATTTTGGGAAAACGTCTAGGATAAAACAAAAAACTCAATATATGAAGAGGGAAACCTTAAACATCATATTTCAAGCTATTTGGAACTTTGAAACAAATTGGTAAGCATGGAAAAAGGGCAAGATCGAACGAGACCTCTTTGACTTAACCTAGCAATCAATATTCCACAGAAATGCTTCAAGACAGGGTTTTGAAAACTTCAAATAAGCAGGGAATACCACGAATCATACTTGTAAGCTAACATACTAACCATACATGAAACAAGAAAAAAATTTGGTGGACCTAAGGAGCAATCAAGAATTCCTTAAGATGGCCAAAAGAATAAAACATCAAAGTTATAACGAACAAGAGGATTGAGGTGCCTCAAAGAACATGTCTACCAGGAAACATGAAACATAATGATAACAAAGGAAACAATAGACAAATTAGGTAAACATCACCATTCACCAAGTTATGGAATCCTGCAAACAAGCTTCTCCATCATCAAGCCAAACAAGGCATTCATCCACTTCACAAAACCAATTTCTTCTCCAAGCTCATGAAATTATGTATATTTCCCTTCAAGCTCATCAAATGCCAAAAAACTACATAGGGGCCTCACACTCTATTTATGGAGAAAATGAGGGCTAAAACCCTAAATGTGGTAGGAAAATGTCAAATATAATCATAAATGTCATGTATGACCAAGAGACCATGCAAGGCCCAAGGCACGCAATATCCTAAGAAATAAATGCCAAAATAACTATTTGCACCTAATTCTAGAGTAATTTGCCTCAAAAAACTCAAAAATATTTATTTTCAATAAATGAGTGTGTTTTGTTGACTTTTTTTCCAAAACATACTAAGTAGTGTCTCTGCATAGCTCCACTTCAGCAAAAAATAGGGTCTCTTGTGGCTGAGTTTTGGACCCCTTCCTGACACCATATTTGGCTCCATGATGGCTCGTTGGAAAGCCTGATGAATAAAATTTATAGAAATTCTTGATTTGTGTTGAGTGGATGCCATTTACCTATTCAAAAATAAATTTCCCCATCCCTACTCTATGCGTAGCGCCTGGTCTGAAAATGAGGCAGAAAGGTCAAATTTTTTATCATTTTTGACCTTTTGGGGGGTCAAAAATGTTCCAAATGATCTGAAAATTGGTGAGCAGACTGATGGTGATATGAGGAATCCAAAAATTCAAAATTTTTGAGCTTCAGATTCACCCATTTGATGCATAACGCCTAGGGTGCTACGCGCATAGGGGTCAAAGTTTGAAAAAGACAAAATTTTGTTCAAAATGCCTCAAAATTGGTGAAGAAGTCCCTCAAGGGGTCTTAGACACCTGTTGAGAAGCCTCAGCCAAAACTACAAGGATGTCATGCACTTTTTCCCTTTTTAGGTTTTCTAGCTCCATGAGGGCCTCCTTAAGTTTAGCACAAGCAAGCATGTTTTTCCTTTCATAATGCTTGGTCATTTTCTTTTGTAGAGAAAGGCCTCTCCTTACCTCATTGAAATGCTTATGTTATTATTTTTAATAATGAATGACACGTTGTGTCATCTCAAACTCTCTTTCCAACTCCTTAAGTTGTGCATCTTTGTCCAAGAGAAGCAATCTAGTGGTCATCTCCTTGTCCTCATTGTCACTATCTAGATCAATGAATTGAGGCTCTTGAGAAGTATTTTTCATCCATTTGCTTCTCCTTACCTTTACCTATTGCTCAGCTTTGTCCATATTTTCCTTGCCTTTTTCCTTGTGCTTGATAGCTAGAGGACAGATGGCCCTTTGCCTTTTTGAGGCAGAAAACACATCTCTTTTTCCTCTATGGTAGGTGCATGTGAGAGGAGTGATGAGGGTTTAGGAGGTGTTTCCATCATTTCCTTGATATTTGGTGAGGTCACAAGCCTTTTCATCTTTTCTATGGTTATGAGTTACCTTATGCTCCATTGGGTCACTGATTTCTTGACCTTGAGCTTCGTTATCATGTTCATTTACCTCATTGTTTTCCATATTGTCCTTTTGGCCTTCAAACTAATCACTACTCTCCTCACTTGCCTCATTTTGGCTTTGTCTTTTACTAAGGTACTCTTCTTGGTCATTTCCTGCACTGTCACTTTAGAGGCTGATTACTGACATGGAAATCATGAAAACTGTCATGACTATTTTCTTGGTTGTCTTGTTCATTGACTGTCCTATCTATGCCACTGCCTTGGTCAATGTCTACCCCTTCAAAATCTGTCTCAGTTTCATCATTTGCCTCTATTTCCTCACTATCACTATCCTTCTCTAATTCATCACTGCCTTCTTCTTCTCGAATTCCATGCTCATCACTCTCTTCCATGCCATCATCATCCTCTTGGTTTTCCTCACTAGATTCTACCTCTGCCTCACTGTCTTCTTTATCTCCACTGCTATTTGTTTGTTCTTCATGGCTACTTCCATCATATTTTTCCTCAGAACTGCTGTCGTCTTCTTTTTCTTCATACAAATATATTTCTGCCTCATTCTCTTTATCATTTCCATCACCCTCACCTTGTTCCTCATTGCTATTGTCACCATCTTCTTCTTCATTAAGGTCTGTACTGGCCTCACTATTTTCCTCATTTTCCTCATCATCTCCTTTTTCTTCATTTATGCTGTCATCATATTTAATTTCATTAAACTCTACCTGTGACCTACTATCCTTTTCCTCTTCACTTTCATCTACTTGTTCACTATTTCTACCACCACTGTCTTCACTTGATGCATTAGGAGAAGAGATAGGAGGTAAGTTTTCTTTTCGAGAAGGCATATGTGGATATGATGGAGGAGTGGAGGTAAGTCGATGTGAAGTGGAAGGAAAATTTTGCTGAATGAAGGCTTGGGGATTTGCAAATACATCATGTGATATAAAAACCTCCAAAGGGATTCCCTTCTGCTCCAGCTTGTGCAAAACAATCATATTAACCAAGGAGTCGTGAAAAGGCTCTGCATTTGGTGGGCATAACTCCTCTTCTTGACTACTAAAGCCATTTTTTCAATGCTCCGGTAGAGATAGTATGGTAGGTTTAGCTATTTAACCTTGGTGAAATGCATTATTAGCCTTATGTGATAAGAATAAACCCAATAATACCTCACCTCACAGGTGAAGTACTTGATAATCTGCCTCATCAGTAGGGCATACCTCTCTAACAGGTGGGAGAAGGGGAAAACAACCTTGCAACCTTGTTGACAGCAAGGTTTCAGGTAGGGCTCATAGTAGCTCAAGTCCAATTTCTTCTATTTAAACCATCTCTCACCAATATCTGGTATTCTGGTGGCTTTAGCAATGGATTCAGATGAGAGTTCAAAATTTACTCCTGCTAGGTTGATTTGGTGGTTTTGTAGGATGAGAATGAACAACCTAGTCAAGTCTGAGTGGCTTTGGATCGGTTTAACCCTCTCACAAAAATGATAGCATCCAACATCTTGAAAAGATGCAAGGATCATGGGATAAGAAGTGATTTGAATGGTGTTTAAGGGCTTAAACCTATTAACCCTTCCTCCCTTGTGTTTTTGGCTTGATAGGCCTTTGGCCTTCATCACTGTTGGTATTGATTTCTTCCTCAGACATGGTGACTAATCTAGAACAAAATATTTTAGCTTGTTGAGAGCCTTTAGGTCTAGGGAGGGTAAATGAGTGATGTGAGGGAAAATTTTAACAAATGAGGGCAAGATGAAGCATTGAAGGAGTGCTTTGAGATTTTTAAAAGTAGGTTTGCTGGCACTGAGTGTCTTTACACCTATGACAATCTTTCAAATTTGCAAACCCTACCCTAGAAGGTGAATAATTTGATTTTTATGCAGAGTAGGGTTTGGTCACATTAGGCTTTAAAATTCTCCTTTATTATGAAAATTACCACTTTAAAAGCAAGGAATAAAGACCACCAACCTCGCTTGACTGATACTGGAGCTTTGGAGGTAAGAAAATTGAATTTAGGCCATTTGTTTTTAGCAATTTGGGCCAATTCTGCTCTGTGTGGGCGAGTCGGGTCAATCTGGGCCTGTGCATAGCGCCCTAGCTAGTGTGTAGCACCGCCCTATCGATGTACATCACAGGGTAAATTTACATTGTGGCCACATCGTCTATGCACAGTGCTGACAACCAAGTGCATAGTGCCTCCATCGGTGGGCAACGCCTAAAACATTTCGCCCAAGTTGCCCAGAAACCCTAAAGAAAACTTCTTCAACAACTCTCTCTCCTTTTGCAAAGACAAATGAGGTGGGGAAAGGGTTAAGGAGACCTTTATAGCTTTTTGAGAAATAAATTTATAAGCAAAAACCCACTTTATAAGGTTTGTTTTCTCTTTATTTTTCTCACTGTCTTTTTGGCTCTTTTTGGTCCTGTAGGTGGCAGAGTTAAAAATATGGCCCTTTTTGCCTTGCTAAAGCATTCTTATGTTGCTCCTTGGACTGAAAAACTTCCTAAAGAAGCTAAAACTATGCCTCTTATTTATATTTGGAAAAAATGAAACCATTTCATGATTTTTAACACTTATGCATAACAAACTTGTGACCAATTTGCCATGTTTTCCTCTGATTTACATTCTTTCATGTTTTTTCTTTATAACAATGAAAAACCTCCTAGTATGAAAAACCCTAGTAGCAAGCATCAACAATCCCTTTAGTCTTCATGTGGGCCATCATTGTGAAAAACATTTAGTTTGTTTGTCCTTACCAATTTTCATGTAGGTAACCTTTTGTGACAATCCTGCAGAAGTCTCACTCAGGGTTAATATATCACTTCCAGAATATGCTCTTGATAGAGAAACCATTTTGGAGGCTTTACTGCTCTTAGACCAACTACATGTTTGTTCCTCAGACCAGTTTGAAAATGATGTATCTTTGGTTGGGAAGGTGAGAAAATTAAACTATTTTTGTGTCTTTTCATTGGCCACTTATATTCTTGCAGGTGCCTACATAACCTTTTTCTTTTGATCACTGTCTTTTGGAGTGTAACACCTCTTTTCTTCAATAGTGAAAACCATGCTGATCATGATTACCTCTTTAGGAAGTGTTACCTCATGCTTGCCTTCTTTGACCCTTTGAAAATTCCTCTGATTGTTATTTTGAGAAGTCAAACCCTTGCACTGATATTCCTGGCTCTTTTGCTGATACTCTTTATCAATATTTCTTCTTTTGGTGTAGCGGAGTGTTGGTATTTATGTCTGCCTTCTTTCATCACTTTAATACCTCTGATTTTTCCTTTTGAAACCTCATACTTTTGTACCAATAATATTTTCTTTTTGTACCTTTGGTGAGGTGGAGTCAATGCCTCTTTGCCAAACCCTAGAGGGCAGATTGAAACCCTTGGCATGCCATTTGCTGTTATGAAGGAGGCTCTTTTTCATCATTTGACCTGTTTTTTCAATTTTCCCAAACTCCTAGGCTTTAGGGCTACTTGGAGAAAAGGTAAATAGTGTTGTCTTCTAAGTTCTCAAAAACTTATCCAAATTCATTTATCATTCCTAAAAAGTATTCAATGTGAACTTGATGGAGTATAGGTGACCTTTGCCCTTGTAGACCTACTACTGATTCCTTGTTTGGCCGAAACAGTCACAAACCCTAATTCTCCAAAACATAGGCCTTGTTTCCTTCTCTTTATTGTTTAATGATCTTTTTGTGATGATTTGCTCATTACCCTACCTTTTGCTAGGCTGATGGCCATTTTTTCCCTTTGCAGAAATGTGAGCAAGGGGTAGTTGTCCCCTGCAAGATTTGTGCTTTAAACCAAAGGCCTCCTTGAGTGACCTCTTTGATGAGTTTGGACAAGATCACTTGTCCTTTTATTCTTTGAATGTAGTTTCTTCATACTGGAAAAACATAGTTTGTGGGGCACCAAATCCACCCTATGACTTTGTGAAACCTTAGATGACCTAGTGGAGGTTTTCTTGGACTTGGCTTTTGGACTGAGACCTAGAATCTGGTATCATTAAGTGTAAGATAGAGTTTATGATAAAATAATGTATTGAAGATCCAAAATCCAATGTACTTGATTTATTTAAAGAAACTATAGAGATAGTTTGAGACTATCAGAGTTTAGGAGTATTTTGGGAGACACAACAAAGTTGTTTGATTGGTGGGCTTAGGTAGTAGTGTGGGGTTTTTTAGGAAAAAAAAAACAGAGGATTTGGGCTAAAGGTGAAAGCACATAGACATAAAGAGGGACATAAGTCACTAATGGGTTTTCTGGGACTGGTAAGTAAAGCTAGACTAATTGGAATGATGAAATTGTGAAAATTTATCTTAAGGATAATGAAGGCAGTGATATTTCTAGAACTCACAATGTTTATGAACCTTATTTCTAGAAATATTGGGATAATTGTTTAGTCAAAAAGAAAAAGGGAAAAATTACTAATGAATAATAGTGGCTCCACTTGGGTAGGGTAGCTCCTTTTCAGGAGGTGTCAAGAACTTCAGATCTATGGCTTTATGGAAACTAGTGCCTCATCCATTGGTTAGATTTTTACCTCTTTTCATTTGCTGATGTTTTCTTGAAACTATGATCTCAATAATCAGAAAGACATGATTAGCTCAACTTCATATTTACCTACCCAAACTAATTGCCTAACATTTTTTCTTCTTTAGGTGCATTTGGATTAGCAACCTTGACATCTTCTTGTTTTTTGAAATAAAAAAAAACTATCTACTTTGTAATATTCCTAAATTATCTTACAGCTAATAGGAATATTAATTTTTCTTTTTAAATCTAGATGGATGAATAAATGGGCAAGGAGGCTCAGAAATTGCTCAAGTATGAATAAAAATCCCTCATAGTGTGAAAAGGGAACATGAAATAACCAGATCAAGCATCCACATGTGTGAACAATGTCTAAAATATGTGGACAAGGTCAAGTTTGACCAATTCAACAAAATTTATTCTCAAAGAGTGGAGCCTAAATAAAGACATCTCAATGTGAATGAAAATCAAGCTAGCTTGTCAAAATGAAGACACCTTGAGTGTGAAAGAGGTTGATCACTTGAGAAAGTCAACCATGAACATATCTACAACGCAGTCTAGATGCATTGAACCTCTTTGAGGGACATCGCAATTCTAGAAGGAGATTCTACATGTGAAAGGAGCTAAACTAATGAAGTGGTTTAGGGTTTTGACAAGAATCCAATCTTATAAAAGGAAGAGGGGAGCAACATGAAGGGGTTGTTGAAGATTATTATTTTTTGAAGGTATTGTCTGCTTAGACATCCCTTGTTGGGTCTTCCTGTTTAGGAATCCCACCTCCTTCCTTGAGCAACTCTTGGAGGAGACTTGTGCCATCTTGAACACTATCAGGCTTTGGCCAAGCTTCACGTTACACCTAAAGCACTGATCCTATTGAGGGTTGGGTTGTCCCAATGAGTTGCAGCAATGGAAGACACTAGATCTGCTCAGATCTAGAATATAATAGTGGCTCTTATTAGTGAGTGTGTCTTTTAACCTCCTGGAAGAGTGAATTAGCTAATTGAGCTTCAGATCCAGATCTTGGCATCAGGCCAATGAATTCTTAGAGCCTACAACTCAGTTTCTCTCCCTAGACTGCGTTATTTGCAAAGGATAAGATGCGGCATGTTTTGTCTGCATTTTGGAGGAGAGATATCCAGTGTTAGGAATCTCCCTCTCACTGTGGTGATCCATGGATTGGCCAGCCAATCCATGTTTGTTTCAAATATGATTTGCTATCCTATTGTGTTATTTAGAAATTTCTGAATAATTCTGCAGATCTGCAACTTTAAATCTCATATCTACTCTCTGTGCTTCATGTTCTACAGAAAACCCCAAGGGGAATGTATAGATGAGCTTTTATTGTACACAGATATGAATTAGATCTATATTCTTATGTACAGATATGCTCTAGATCAGAGTATTAATAAAATTTTGCTTCAGCCCCTGAAAATAACATTGTCATGTTTATGCAGTCCGTTCTTATGGTTGTAGCACCTCATTTATGAGGATTTCTCCTGTATATTTCCATTCTCTCTCTTGTACAATGTATGGGCTCTAATGTAAATCTGATTTTCTATCACAATACTGATATTTGAACCTCCATATCATTCTATTTTTTTTCTTCAGTTGATCTGTGTTATTTCTGAGGTAGTCCTTTGCATATAGTTGCTGGCCCTCTCTCCGGGTGTTTTTCAGCTAGACTAGTTTGTGGGAGATCTATTTACCCCACCTAGACTGATTTGTTTTTGTCTCCTTTTGGATTTAGATCTTAGATGAGCTAATCTAAGGGATCCAGGAGCTACAAATTCATTTCTGTGCATAGATTTATCAAGAGTGCATTATTTCAGTAGGCTTGCTATGCTATTCTAGATTTGGGATATTACATACTTATACACTTATTTCTTCACGTAGCTCAGATTATGCTAATGAAATCCTTTGATTCTCTACCTATATTATTCAACTGTCAAGGTTAAACTATTTGACAAGATTTATTCACTAAGCTAAAAACATGAAATTGAAAACATGGCTAAATCAGGATTAGACAATCTGACTTACCATGGGTTTGTGGCATAAAAACAAGTTGCACACAAATGTTATTTTTGTACAAAACAAGACTAGAAAAATCAGTGCTAGGATACATTGTTTGCTACTCATCCCTATTTTTCTTTTTGGTTCTGTTTTAAGCATGTGGAACCAGTATCTTTCTACCTAATATATTCTTTTGACAAGTCAAGCTTGAATAATTTGACCCACTATCTTTCACTAACTTATCAACAATAAATTTAAAACATGTTTTAGCCTTGATTAGGCTAGATGACTGAAACAAGACTTCTTTATGCACTAGTAGTGGTATTTAGGTTTACACACTTTCAGTAGTTCTGTTTTTTGGGTATGGGGCTTTACCTCTTTTCAAATTTGCGCTCTTTTCCATTTTTCTGTTTTGTATTTTTTGTGATTTCTCTCAATATCTTTTCATCAGATAGTGGTATGTACAATGGATGAGAAATTCTAACTAAGATTCTAAATGGCCATGGTATTTGATTACCCTGTCTTCCACAGATCATCCACTAATTCATTTTCATTCAACTCGTGTAGATAAGGGACATGGCTATCTATTTTTGAGGGCATGGTACTGGATTTCTTCCTAGAATTTTCAAATATGCTAAGTTCTCCTTTATATGTCTTCTTTGAGATTTTTTTCCAAACTTTGTTTCTGTGAAAGAAACTGTCTAGGTGAAGAAGGAATTCTTTATCAGCTCCCAAAAAAATGACAAGGTCATTAATGTACATCATACTGGAAAAGTTGGTAACAAGTGCCATAGCCTTTTGGAAGGTGTCTTTAGCATTTCTTATACGAGAAAAAATTTGGTCAAACCTGTAATCATCCCAAGGAAATTTGAAATGTCTTTGTGTTGATTGATTTGGAGTGGTATCATCTCATGAAAACCTGAAACACTACCAATCAAAGTCACCTGGTTAGAAATTCCTATTTTTGGCATGGGATGATTTATCTTAGGAAAAGGGTGCTCATACTCCATGGAGGCTTTTCCAAAGTGTCTAAAGTCCATAAATTGTCTGCATCCTTTCGTTCTCTTTGTTAGTGACAGAATTTGTCCAAAGGTTTCACAGTACTTCTTGGAAGAAGGTCTCCTTTGAACAATGTCTATGTCATCAGGCTTTGAGCTTTTACTTCTATATACAAGAGCATCTTCGTATTTCTTGCATAACCTCAAGTATTTGATTTTTGTGGGTAATGGCATTGCTTTGGATAAGTTAATCACCATGGGTATTTTTAGGCTGCCTATATTGTATCCCTCTATATCAGTTTCAACAGACATCCCTTTAGGAATGATGGCAACATCAGTGAGAGTTAACAAACTTTTTGGAGGAACAAGACTCTCTGATAATGAGGTGTCTAGATAAGGTAAGAACATAAGAGTCCTTTGATTTAGATCACCCAAGATTTTTTCTCTGTTAGGGCATCTTAGCATTTTGGGATAGGTAAAAGGGAAGGGTTGCGTTTCTGATGTTTGTCCTCCCTTTGAGAAACCTGATTCATATGTCAAACTGACCATTGGTTTTGAGGTTTCATTGTTATTTTGTAGAGATTCAAGTTTGATTTTGTTAGAATGTGTTTGTTCAAGACTACTATAGTTTTGAATACCAAGTTCTTCATGCAAAGATTGGTTTGGATGTTGTAGTGTGTCTTGATGTGTTTCAACTTCACATACCTACTCATCATTACCTTCCTTATTATATAATATGAAAGACTCAAGATCTAAGTGAATAGAATAAAGAGGAGTGTTGTCTGGTCTGTCCTAACTGCTAACCATATACTTCATATGTGACTCTCGGTATAATCTCCTTGTATGATTGAAAATAGGGATGGTTGCATAGGACATATCTAGTTTAAGGTTTCCCAGAAGCTTGGATCCCCAAGATCTGGATAAGAGCATGCCATAATTGGGAGGAATATCTACCACTACTATGTCCATGACTAGATTCTTAGCAGGCACATGTGCCAGGTTAACACAAATTTATTTGATTAGGCCCAAAAATTTAACCCTACTTGAATCGAAAGAGTACAGGGCTTTGTAAGGTTTAGTTATTTCTAGGCCTAACCTCTCCATCACAACTTTGGGCATGTGATTGTGAGAGGCACCAGAATCCGGCATGGCATTATGTAAGATTTTGTCATCTATGTTTAAGCTGATATAGAAAGGGGGAATGGCTCCTTCCTGATAATTCCCTTCTATTTTCGGTCAAAAACACAAATCAGGTGTGTCATCAGCCAAGTGCAAAGTGTCAGCATCACTTCATATGTTAAGTATCTTCAACATTTGAGACTTGTACATCGGTTGAGTAACCAGTTCAGTGAGGGGCATATTTATCTTGATTTTGGAAATCTATCCCTCAAAACTGAAAGGTACTAGTGTTTTGGACATATTGACATCAACTTTATCAGTCATTATCTTTTCTACATCGTTAATTTGTTGATCCTGATTTGGATTTTTAGTCAAAATGGTTTTCTTTGGGTCAATGATGGAGGTACTAGGATAGCTAAGGTCATTGTTTGGCTGGTTGATTTTTCCTTTGTTTGCTTCAGCTTTCTTAACTACAATGTTGACATTCTCTATTGTTTTATTAGGGGTGTTTTCAAGTATTTTCTAAACAACAATATCTATTTGTTCTTTCTTGGCCGAATCTAAATATGTTTTGCTCCTAAGATCATACTGCTTATGCATTTCCATGATGTCATTTTCAAACCCCAAGTGATAGTCTTCAGAATCCTCATAGTTTTTGTCAGTTTGATCTGAGGAAAATAAGATTTTTTCTTCTTCGGTGAGAAAAACATCTTCTTCATTATCAGAACCTATTAGATTTATATGGTTTTCCTCAGACTCTATAATTTGTCCTTCTTCCTTATCTACATAATTTTTTTGAAAGGAAGGTCTGATTTTTTGGTCATTTTCCTTTTTTTTTATTTGAGGGGTATCTCTTCTGAAGTTTTAAGTTCTGTTTCGGTTTTAGGAGTTGGCTTGGTTGTCCCTAGGAGGTGTCATTTAATTTATGTTTATCTTCTCAATCATTCTCTCCATAGTTATCATTAGGTTGTCCATTTTAGAATCAGATGAGGAGGTTGAGGGCATGGTTTCATCCTTATAGGTTACTCTCTTCTCTAATTTCAACCTAGCTCTTTTTTCAATTAAGTTTACCTCTGAAGTAATTGCTACCTTTTTCATTTCTTCTAATGTTTAAGGGTATCTTTCCCTCAATTGGAAAGTCATGTTAGGATCAAAACCTTTAGAAATTTTCACTAGTGCTAAGCCTTATGGAGGCTTCATGTGAGGTGGGAGAGAATTATACACACTGTTAAACTTAGTGCAATAGTCTTGCACACTTTCTCCTACATTCCTTTTAAGATTTTTTTATTCAGACAGGATTTGGAGTCATCCCATTTGTTTATAACATTTTTGTAGAGGGAAGGGAGGTCATGTATTCAATTAGGAGTTAATTCTTTGAACCATTTTTTGGCCTCTCCTCCTAGGCTTTATGTAAATATTCTCATCTTAATGGTTTCTTCCTCTACCTCCATCTAATCAAAAGCATCATTAATTCTATCTACATGATGTTGGGTAGTGATGGATTCAACCCCTGTTAAATGAGGAATCTTAGAATGATAGTCATTTGGCAAAGGTACTAGGGGTTGACGTAAGGATAAAGGTGCATACCAAGCTTCCATGATGGGAGCTAATGGAGGATTTACAAGAGGTGGGTTTGTGAAAGGGGGTGTATGATGAAGTGGAGTGGTTTACACAGTGGTGGTATGGATGGGTGTGGTGGAAGTACTTAGACCAACAAACTGATTTTGAGTAGACTTGGTATGGAAAGAGTTGAAATGATGGAGAAGCTGAAAGTCAGGTGGTGTGGAAGGAGAGGCTTCTCTACTAGAACTCTGGTGCAAATCTAAGGGTTCAAGGTTAGTTTAGTCAATATCGGTTTGAGACCTATTTCTAAAGAGGTTCTTGGTATGGTGCAAGTCAAACTAGGGATCTTGCAAAGCTGTAAGACGTTCAGGTACAGAGGTTGCTCTATGGATGGTCTTGACAGTGCTTAAGTTTCCAGATCTAGAATTTTTCCACAAAATCTTCTTTGGGTCATCAACTATGTTTGGAGGTTTTGGGTCCAGATGAGATCTGGTACTGATCCTATGTGAAGCTAGATTTCAAATTTCAAAATTCAGAGAGGCTGAAAACTTTTAGGATTTTTTCTGAAGGTTGACCTCTCTTAATGCTTGATACATATTACGGTATATAAATGGGTTCATAAGCTTCTTAGGGTTGGTGTGAAACAAATCTAGGAAGTCAAATGAGTGCTAATGAAGTAATAGGCCTACTGGAGGCTAATGGAGTCGCCAGGTGGATATCTTTTGTTGTTTTAAGGATGTATGTTTATGGTCCACCTCCAATAACTGACAAGAAACCAATCTAAGGTTTTTTTTGGGTTTTTTGAGTCTCTTAAATTTTGTGAGAGTGTCGTATAACTGAGTCATAATTCTGATAGGATTATGAAACAAATAGAGTCTACACTTTGGCTGATAGTGTGAGTTCTTAATGATTTGATAAGGGTATCTGAAGTCCTAATGGTTACTTAGTTTTTCAATAACTCAGAAGGTCCATCATGATCACCATTGTGTTAGTGTGGTGATGGGGTAGAAAACAAGCCACTAGATATTATTAGTCAACTTTCTGAGCTCAACAGAAGGTTTAAATGAGTCTATAGGAGTTTGCTAGGCAACTATATACTCAGAAGGTCCCACCGTGATCGGTAGAATGTTAGGGTCCCATGATTTGGTATATTGGTAGACCAAATGATAGGGTAACATGGAACCAATATTTATAGCCCAAGGACCTATCCTTCCTAGACCCAAAGAGGGATCTCTCTATTGGGTGAAAAGGATGTGTTATTTTTTCTCTACGTTTTTTATTTTAGGCTAGTTATTAGGTGTAGGGTTTGTTGTGTTTTTTTTGGGTATGATGGTAAAGCGGAATAGGTGGAGTGAGAGTCTGTCAAAGCCATTGGGTTATGGAGTCAAACGTATTCAAGGTTTTTTAAATGATGAAACAGAGTGTGTTGCAGTGCCAATTTATCAAGGTTAATGGATCCTTAAGGTGATGTATGAGGTGTAGTAAACATCAAGTTTGTGAAAAATTAAGATATATTAAACATATATAATTAAAAATTACAGCTCATGAGGTAGGGAAAACCATTAAGCTCAATGGAAAATACTCAAACTGATAAACATCCAAGATAAACATTCTAGTGAAACATAGAGAGCATAAGAGCTTCTAACTTTAGAAATTCATCTTCAGGTTTTTGGAAAACATATAAGATAAAACAAATAACTGAGTTTATGAAGAGGGAACTCATAAAAATCATATTTCAAGCTATTAGGAACTCTAAAACAAGTTCATAAGCATGGAAAAAGGTCAAGATTGAACGAGACCTCTTTGACTTAACCTAGCAATCAATATTCCACATAAATGCTTCAAGATAGGGTTTTGAAAACTTCAAATAAGCAGGGCATTCAATGAATCATACTTGTAAGATAACATACTAACCATACACGAAACAAGAACAAATTTTGATGGACCTAAGGAGCAATCAAGAATTCCTTAAGATGGCCAAAAGAAGACAACATCAAAGCTATAACAAATAGGAGGACTGAGGTGCCTCAAAGAATGTGTCTCAACCTATACTTTTCTGATTTATAACAACCAAGAAACATGAAACATAATGATAACAAAGGAAATAATAGAAAAATTAGGAAAACATCACCATCCACCAAGCTATGGAATCCTACAAACAAGCTTCTCCATCATCAAGCCAAACAAGCCATTCATCCACTTCACAAAACCAATTTCTTCTCCAACCTCATGAAACCATGTATATTTCACTTCAAGCTCATCAAATGCCAACAAAATATATAGGGGCCTCATGCTCTATTTATGGAGAAAATCAGGGCTAAAACCATAAATGTGGTAGGAAAATGTCAAATATAATCATAAATGTCATTTATGGCCAAGAGGCCATGTAAGGCCCAAGGCGAATAATATCCTAAGAAATAAATCCCAACATAACTATTTGCACCTAATTCTAGATTAATTTGCCTCAAAAAACTCAAAATTATATATTTTCAATAAATGAGTGTGTTTTGTTGACTTTTGCTCCAAAACACACTAGGCAGCCTCTCTGCGTAGCACCATTTCAGCAGAAAATAGGGTCTCTTATGGCTGAGTTTCGGACCCCTTACTGACATCATATTTGACTCCGTGATGGCTCGTTGGGAAGCCTAATGAGTCCACCTTCCAGAAATTCTTGATTTGTGATGAGTGGATTCCATTTACCTATTCAAAAATTGATTTCCCCAACACTACTCTGTACGCAGTGCCTGATCTGAAAATGAGGTAGAAAGGTCAAATTTTTTATTTTTGTTTTACCTTTTGGGGGATAAAAATGCTTCAAATGATCTGAAACTTGGTGAGAATACTGTTGGTGATGTGAAAAATCCAAAAATATGAACGTTTTCAACTGACTATGCACGAATTTTATGCGTAGCACCTAGGGTGTTGCACACAAGGTGGTCAAAATTTGAAAATGAGAATTTTTTTTTCAAATTGCCTCAAAATTGGTAGAGAGGTCCCTCAAGGGGTCTTGGACACCTATTGAGAAGCCTTCCCCAAAAATCCAAGGCTTTCATTCACTTTTTCCCTTTCTAGGTTTTCTAGCTCCATGAGGGCCTCCTTCAGTTTGGCACAAGCAAGCATGTTTTTCTTTGCATAATGCTTGGTCATTTTATTTTGTAGAGCAAGGCCTCTCTTTACCTCCTTTAAATGCTTATATTATTATTTGTAATAGTGAATGACACATTGTGCCATCTCAAACTCTCTTTCCCACTCCCTAAGTTGTGCATCTTTGTCCAATTGAATCAATCTAGTGGTCATCTGCTTGTCCTCATTGTCACTGTCTAGATCAACGAATTAAGGCTCTTGAGAAGTATCCTTAATCCTTTTTCTTCTCCTTACCTTCACCTGCTACTCAACTTTTTCCATATTTTCCTTGCCTTGTCCTTGTTCTTGATAGTTGGAGGAGAGATGGCCTTTTGCCTTTTTTAGGCAGCAAACACATCTCTTTTTGCTCTATGGTAGGTGCATGTGAGCGGAATGATGAGGGTCTGGGAGGTGTTTCCATAATTTCCTTGATCTTTGGTAAGGTCACAAGATTTTTCATCTTTGATATGGCTTTCATGAGTTACCTTATGCCCCATTGGGTCATTGATTTCTTGACCTTGAGCTTCATTATCATCTTCATTTCCCCCACTTTTTTCCATACTATCGTTTTTGCCTTCAAACTAATCACTACTCTCCTCACTTGCCTCATTTTGGCTCTGTCTTTCACTAAGTTCCTGTTCTTGGTAATTTCGTTCACTGTCACTTTGATTTTCTTGGTCATTTAGAGGCTAATTAGTGTCATGATAGTCATGACAACTGTCATGACCATCATGACTATTTTCTTGGTTGTCTTGTTCATTGAATGTCCTATCTGTGCCACTGCCTTGGTCAATGTCTGCCCCTTCAAAATCTGTCTCAGTTTCATCATTTGACTTTGTTTCTTCACTTTCATTTTCTTTCTCTAATTCATCACTTTCTTCCTCTTCTTGACTGCAATGTTCATCAATATCTTCCATGCCATCATCGTCCTCTTGTTTTTCCTCACTAGATTCCGCCTCTGCTTCACTGTCTTCTTTATCTCCACTGCTATTTGTTTATTCTTCATGGCTACTGCCATCATCTTATTCCTTAGCACTGTTGTCCTCTTCTTTCTCTTCATCTAAACCTATTTCTACCTCATTATATTTTTCATTTCCATCACCCTCACCTTGTTCCTCATTACTGCTATCACCATCTTCTTCTTCATTAAGCTCTGTACTTGCCTCAATGTTTTCCTCATTTCCCTCATCATCTCCTTTTTCTTCATTGCTACTATCGTCATCTTTACTTTCATTAAGCTATGCCTCTGACCTACTTTCCTTTTCCTCTTCACTCTCATTTTCTTGTTCATTATTGCTACTGCCACCATCTTCACTTGATGCATTCGGGGAAGAGAGAGGAGTTAAGTTTCCTTGTGGAGAAGGCTTATGTGGAGATGATGGAGGAGTGGAGGTAAGTGGATGTGAAGTGGAAGGAAAATTTTTCTGAATGAAGGCTTGGGTATTTTCTAATACATCATGCGTGATAAAAACCTCCCAGGGGATTCCCTACTACTCCAGCTGGTGTAAAACAATCATCTTAACCAAGGAGTGGTGAAAAATACTATGCATTTTGTGGGCATAACTCCTCTTCTTGACTACTGAATCCATTTTGTCAATGCTCCGGTAGAGATAGTATGGTAGGTTTAGAAATTTAACCCTAGTGAAATGCATTAGTAGTGTTATGTGATAATAATAAACCTTGGAGTACCTCGCCTCACAGGTGAAGTAATTTATAATCTTCCTAATCAGTAGGGCATACCTCTATAGCATGTGGGAGAAGGGGAAACCAACCTTGCAACCTTGTTGACAGCTAGGTTTGAGGTAGGGCTCATAGTAGCTCAAGTCCAATTTCCTCTGTTTAAACCATCTCTCACCAATATCTGGCATTCCTATGGGTTTAGCAATGGATTCCGATGAGAATTCAAAATTCACTCCTGCTAGGTTGACTTGGTTGTTTTGTAGGCTGAGAGTGAACAACCTAGTCAAGTCTGAGTGGCTTTGGAGCTTTTTAACCCTCTCACAAAACTGATAGCATCCAACATCTTGAAAAAATGCAAGGATCATGGGATAAGAAGTGCTTTGAATGGTGTCTAATGGCTCAAACCTACTAACCCTTCCTCCCTTGTGTTTTTTCTTGATAGGCATTTGGCCTTCATCACTACTGATATCTATTTATTCCTCAGACATGGTGAGTGATCTAGAACAAAAATATTTTAGCTTGTTGAGAGCCTTTAGCTCTAGGGAGGGAAAATGAGTGATGTGAGGGAAAATTTTAACAAATGAGGGAAAGATGAAGAATTGGAGTGTTTTCAGAATTTTAGAAGCAATTTTGTTGGCACTGAGTGTCTTTACACCTATGACAATATTTTAAATTTGCAAACCCTATGCTAGAAGGTGAATAATTTTATTTTTATGCATACTAGGGTTTGGTCACATTAGGCTTTAAACTTATCCTTGATTATGAAAAATACCACTTTAAAATCAAGGAAGAAAGACCACCAACCTCGCTTGACTGAAGTCGGAGCTTTGGAGGTAAGGAAACTGAAGTTAGACCATTTCTTTTTTTGAAAATTTTCGGCCGATTCTACTCTGTGCATAGCGCCAGAGGCTTCTCTGTGGGTGACACAGGTCGTTCTAGGCTGATGTGGAGTGCCCTGGCTAGGGCGTAGCACCGCCCTCGTGGTGCACAACATAGTGTAAATTTACACTGCAGCCACCTTGTCTGTGCATAGCACGGACAACCAGGTGTGTAGCGCCTCCGTGAGAATATTCTATAAGTTGCATGATGTTATTTGTAGATGGTTGGTCAAATGTGAAAAACAGATGAAATTATATTCTTAGAATATTGGGCGAAGTCTATTTATAGATCGTCAATCTAAAAATAGGTGCATGCCAATTATTATTAGCCCTTAATAATAATCTGGCAATAAATATCAGCTTATTCTCTTGGAGCACTTTATTCTAGTGAGCATATTTGGAAAATCAGTGGGTTGAAGGAATTATGCAATTCCTAGGGTTATTTTTGGCTCATGCATTGAGGAATCAGTTATAACTGAAGTGGAAAAGTTATGACATAGTTGGAAGAGTAGTTATGGGAGTTGTTATTTAGTTTAACTTAGTTAAGTGAGTTAAACTCAGTTGAGCTAGTTGTATCTAGTGTAACTGAAAGACACAACTAGTGAGAGTTTAGTGAATTAATTATTTAATTAATTCATAACTAGAGACTCACTAACAGCTGAACAAATACAACAGTTAACTACTTACATGTCAAGTCCAGTGGATACCCAGTGGAGATATAGGTGAAAGGGTGAGATGGACTATCTATTGTGACTACAGTGATGCATTCAATGCATATGAAACACATTGCAGATGGAAATGAGGATTGCGAAGTCAAGGCAAGGCCAATTCAAATTCATTCAGTGCTCTTCTTCAACATGGATTGCACAGTGGAGGCAGGCTGTCTGGAGGCAACAAATTGGTGCATAGATATGAAAATTTTTGCATGACAGTGTGTAATTATTGTTGATTGTACTGAGAGCTTGATGTACTAAGATTTGTATGAGATTATTAAATGATCCATTTTTATACATAATATATGATAGCCGGGGTTTTTAGCTTTAAGATTTCTTGTTAAACAATTGTTCTTATCTGTGATTGATTTTATTCACATGTTTTTAAAATTGAGTTTTAATTCCCGCAAGATTAACAGTGGAAGGATTTTTTATTTAGAAAGAAGATAAATATTGTTAGATCATGAGAATCTAGTAATACCTCAGCATTAATAAATTTATACATGGTATCAGAGCAGTGTTAATCACCAGAGATTGCAATTGTGAAGTGGTGTTGAGTTTTGTGCCGGTGGAAAATTCGAATTTGTTGCAGAAATTTCTTGGTGCGATAGTTGAGTATTCATTGAAATGTCTTTCAATGGGTTGCGATTGGAGTATTCCCTTGAGGGTATATCAAATTACATAGCCTGTAAGGATAGGATGGAGGCGGTGCTTGAAGATAATGGACTGAAGGATTTCATCAATAGCGATGTTCCTAAACCTACATCTAGTGATGTTGCAGTACTTGACGCATGGTAAAAGAAGGTAGAAACGACAAGAGGACTTATGTTGGAAAGTGTGAAGGACCATATTGTGTCAAGCCTTCATGGGAAAGCCACTCCATTTTCAATGTGGAACGATTTGACAGATCTTTTCCAAAGCAGCAGCGACCATAGGAAGTTGGCACTAATAGATAAGCTCACAAAAATCAAAATGGAGAAGGGAAATAGTATTCCAAAATATCTCACGAAGTTTGTCAAAGGTATGGATGAGCTGGAGAGTGTGGAAATTAAAACTAAGGAAGATGAATTTGTGAGATTGGATCTCCTTGGGCTTCTGAAGAGTTAGCACAACTACAAAGACTCTGTCAATGGACGGGAGACACTGCCGGATTGGGAGCGACTTTAGTCGAACCTTGTGCAAGAGGAGATAAGGTAGAATACCAAGGATGGCTCTTCATAAAGAACTATGATGAAGAGAATTATGCTTTGGTTGTTAAAGAAAGGAGAGAGAAAGCGTCGAAATCCCATCCAAAATCCGAGGCTAAGGGAAAGAAGCTAGATTTGTCCAAAGTGAAGTGTTTTCACTATCACGAACATGGGCATCTCACCACTAACTACCCACAGAAAAAGAAAAACAAGAAATCCACTGGAGCTGCTACGTATGAGGCCTTAGCCTCACAATTTGAACTTAATTTCTCTTTGATCTCATGCTTGGTTTCAAGCACAATCGGACCGATGTGGTATCTTGATAGTGGTGCTTCCTTCTGCATGACAGGAGACAAGGAGTTGTTTAGTGACTTGGAGGAGAAAGATCTCCAAAATCGTATAGAGATGGGCGGTGATGGTAGATATAGTGTGACCGACATTGGAACCATTAACTTTGAGAGGGAGTTCGGTAAACTATTTATGTTGAAAGATGTTATGCATGCTCCATGTCTGAAGAAGAACTTGGTCTCGGTCGCTATGTTGGAGGACAGAGCTTATGACGTTGTTTTCAGTGAGGGAAAAGCTTTCTTGTGACATAAAACAATGGTTCAAACCAAGAGGATAGGGATTCTAGTTAAGAATCTCTACAAGGTAGAGGTAGATGGCTGTGTTGCAATGATGGGAAAAGCTAAAGAAGTGTTGTGCCGAGATGAGGGAAAATTATGGCACAGGATATTGGGCCATCCTCACCATGGTGCCTTGAAGATTTTGCAGCATGTTTCTACTAGAATTCCCAACAATAATCTTGCACAGTCAGATCAGTGCAAGGGATGTACTATTGGTAAGTTTGTGAAGACCACATTTCATGAGAAAGAGAATCATGCTGCAATTATCCTGGAGAGAATTCACATAGACATGTGTGGACCTTTCTCCATTGCTTTAACCACAAAGCACATGTATTATGCTATATTTTTTGATGACTATTCTCGTAGATGTTGGATCTTCTTCATGCATAAGAAGAGCGAAAAATTCTCAAAGTTCTGTGAGTTTAAACCATTGGTGGAGAAGGAGTCGAGGAAGCAAGTGAAGGCTCTGCACAGTGATAATGGTGGTGAATATATCTCGAACGAATTCAAAGACTTCTATAGAAAATAATGAATTAGAAGAGAACTCATAGCGCCTCATAACCCACAGCAAAATGGGGTCACAGAGAGGAAGAAAAAAACAATCGTAGGTGCTGCACGAGCTATGCTAGAGAAGGAGCTAGACTTGCATGCAAAGGATGAACAACCTGTTCTGAAAGATGAGCCTCCAGATGTGGATCAACCACAAGAGGAAGTTCATGGAGTGAAGCAGTCCACTCACGCAGAGCCAAACATCAGAACTAGCAGAAAGCATACCACGGAATCTAAGATATTGAAGCTTGATGCGGCACGAAATGTAAGAGTCCCTACATCATAGCGCAGACAAATATAGTCACCTGACCAAATTATTGGAAACATGGCTCTTATGAGCAAGTGTATCGTGACAGAGCCATATTCTCTTGAAGAAGCAATGTAGGAGCCCACATGGGTAGATGCCATGGTGGAGGATTATGACTCCATTGTCATAAACAATTCTTGGGAGATTTCTCAAAGGCCAGTGGGTAAATCAGTGGTAGGTTCAAGATGGATGTACAAGTTAAATCAAGTTGTTGGTGGGAGCGTCGAGAAGTATAAGGCAAGATTTGTTGCCCGTGGCTTTTCACAGATCGAGGGGATTGATTATAAATAAACCTTTACACCTATCGCACAGTATTCTTCCATAAGGACCATCCTTTCTCACTTAGCGCAGATGGATTGGAACATTCATGAGATGGATGTAAAGACTGCATTCCTTAATGGGATCATTGAGGAAGAAGTTTACATTGAGCAGCCTGAAATATTTGAGATCTTCATCCACGAGTCACATGTGTGAAGACTCAAAAGAGCGCTATATGGGCTAAAGCAAGCACCACATGTTTGGTACACATGAATCGATAGCTATTTCACTGGACTTGGCTTCACCAAGAGTGAGGCGGATGCAAACCTATACCAAATTGTGGTGGATGGTAAGATTTTAATCATTGTTCTTTATGTTGATGATTTAATACTAATGGGTGATGAGAAGTTGATACACTCATGCAAGGCAGATCTTTCGAAGGAGTTTGAGATGAAGGATTTGGGCCTCCTTCATAATTTCCTTGGATTGGAAATATGGCAGTGAGAAGGTGAACTGTTTTTGTCTTAAGGAAAGTATGCTCAGGAGATACTCGGTAAGCTTCACATGCAGGACTGCAAGCTCATGGATACTCCTCTTCCAGGAAATTGGAAGAAATAGGATGCTACATTGACAGAGGTAGTGGATGCCACTGTTTATCAACAATTGGTGGGTTCACTCATGTATTTAGTAAATACAAGACCATACATATGTTATGCAGTGAGCCCGCTTATTCAAGCAATGGTTAAGCCTACCAAACTATTTTGGAAGGCAGGCAAGCATGTCATGAGATATCTAAGAGGCACATCTGAGTATGGCTTATGGTAAAAACAGACAGATCAGGTGAAGTTTCATGGCTTCACGGATGTAGATTGGGAAGGTAGCCCAATGGGCAGAAAGAGCACATCAGGAGGGATTTTCAGTATCGGATCTATAGCAGTTTCTTGGTACAGAAGGAAACAAAGATCCGTGGCACTCAGTTCAACGGAAGCATAATACATGGTAGCAAGTCAAGTTGCATATGAGGCTATCTGGATGAGGAAGATCCTAGTTGGTTTGTTCGGTTCTCATTAAGATCCTACAATGATACATTGTGATAATTAGAGTTGCATTAAACTCTCGATTAATCTTGTGTTTCATGATAGATCTAAACATATTGATATCTGTATCATCATATCAGAGATTGTGTTCAACAGAAGATCATGTTGCTTCAGTAAATTCCTATGGAAGATCAGGATGCATATATTCTAACGAAGGCAACACTGTTACCGATGAAACAGGAACTATTACCTCAAAACAAGAACTCTAGCCTAAAAAGACTCAAAAAACATGAAAAAATGCCCCCAAAACAAAAAGTGTGTATTCCAAAAAGCATTTGTTTTTTTCTCAAGGTCAAATTTCATTTTTTTATAAAATTATGCTAAAAACAAAATTGTTTCTTGAAAAAAGGATTGAAAAAACACCCTCAAAACAAAATGATTTGATGTTGGAATAACAAAAAAAAAACATTGTGCCACACTTTTGACAAATTGTAACAATGGAATTAAAGACAACATATTAGGACATTGAAAAATCGTAAAATTCTAAATTTTTTGATAAATGATGTTAAATATAAACAAAGTCATGTATAAAGGGCTTATCATTTTGAAAAATTTTAATCCATGTTGTTAAACATAAAATATCTTGACTCTAAACAACCCTAAAATTGTAATTATTTTGAACCATAACATTAAAGATAAAATTTTGTAGCGCATAAGTTTTCAAGATACTTGAACCATGAAATTATGGAGAAATTATATGACTTAAACAATTTTTAAAAATGAACAAGTAAATGAAAGATTTATTATTCATATATTTGTTTGTTTATATATTAAAACATATTTTTTACTTTTTTTAATTGTTTTTCTTTATCTTAACTTATAATTGTTTTGGTATTAAGAAAATAAAAATTAAAAATTAAAATATTCTTATATATGTTTGTTTATATTTTAAAACATATTTAAATTTTATTTATTTTTGTTTTTTTATATTTTAAATAATAATTGTTTTAATTTAAAAAAATTAAAGCTAAAAATTAAAAAATATATATATTAGTTTATTTATTTTTTAAAACATATTTTTTAATTTGTTTTTATTGTTTTTTTATATTTTAAAATTTTAATTGAATGTTTTTTTTTTAATATTAAATAATACATTCTTTTTATTATAATAGTTTTTGTTTTAAAAAAAAAAAATTTATATAGTTTGTGTTTGAAAAAAATAAAATAAAATAAAAAATAATTTGCTGCCCACCGGGGGCCAGAGGCAGGCTAGTCAGCCCTCAATGGCACCGCCTAGCCGGCCTCCGATCCTTGACTAGGCGGATGGCGATTCCGAGAATCGCCCTCCACCGAACCGGGGGCCAGAGGCTTGTCAGGCAGCACCATCGAGGGCTGCCCAGCCTGCTTTCGGCCCCCAGCTGTGTGGAGGGCGATTTCGAGAATCACCCTCTACTAAGATGGGGGCCATAGGTAGGCTGGGTGGCCCTCGATGGCGCTGCCCCGATGGCACTGCCCAGGCAACATCTGGCCCTCGGCTGCACAAAGGGAAATGAGCTATCCGAGGGCCAGAGGCAGGCTCGACAACCCTTGATGGTGCCGCACGATTGGCCTCTGGCCCTCAACTGGGCGAAGGGAGATTCCGAGAATCGCCCCCGGTTGGGCGGAGGGCGATTCTGAGAATCACCTATGGCTGGGCAGAGGGCGATTCTGAGAGTCGCCCTCCACCCAGCCAGGGGCCGGAGGCAGGCCGGGCGGCACCATCGAGGGATGCCCTGTCTACCTCCAGCCCGTGCCTAGGCAAAGACTGATTCTTAGAATCACCCTCTGCCCAGTTGGGGGCTGGAGGCAGGCTGGGCAACCCTCGATGGCACCACCTGGCTGGCCTCTAGTAGTCGATTGGGCGCAGGGAGATTCCCAGAATCACTCTCTGCCTGGCCGGGGGCTGAAGGCCACCCATAATCACCTTTCCCCTAGCTGGGGGACGGAGGCCAGCTGGGTGGCATCGTCGAGAGCTGCCCAGGCTGCCACCAGCCTTTGGCTAGGCAAAGGGCGATTCTAAAAATTTCCCTCTACCCAGCCAGGGACTGGAGGCAGGCTGGGCAACCCTTTATGGCACCGCCCGGTGTGTCTCCAGCCCCTGGCTGGGCGGAGGGCGATTCCGAGAATCTCTTGATTCTCGGAATCGCCCTCCGCCTAGCCTGGGGTGATTCTTGGAATCGCTCTCTGCCTAGCTGGGGGTCGGAGGCTGGCCAGGTGGCACCATCAAGGGCTGCCCAAACTTCCTCCGACACTCAACTGGGTCGAGGGTGATTGTTGGAATCACCCTCCTCCCAGCCGAGGGTCGGAGGCATGCTGGGCAGCCCTCGACAGTTCCGCTGAGTTAGCCTTCCATCGTCGGCTAGGGAGAGGGTGATTCCGAGAATCTCCCTCTACCTAGCTGAGGGCCGAAGGCCAGCCGGTTAGTTCCATCAAAGGCTGCCTAGCCTGCCTCTTGCCCTTGGCTGGGTAGAGGGCGATTCTGAGAATCACCCTCCACCCAGCCAGGTGCTGGAGGCAGGCTAGGTAGCCCTTAACGTCACCACCCAGTGTTCCTTCGGCCCCTAGCTTGGCAGCAGGTGATTTCGAGAATCACCCCTAGCTAGGTGGAGGGAGATTTTGAGTATTGCCCCCGGCTGGGCGGAGGGTGATTCTGAGAATCGCCCACCGCCCATCTGGTAGTGATTCTCAGAATCGTCGTCTGCTCAGTCGAGGGTCGAATTCATGCTAAGCATCCCTCGATGGCACCACTTGGCTAGCCTCTGACCCTCGGTTGGGTAGAGGGCAATCCCTAGAATCACCCCCAGCTGGGCGAAGGGAGATTCTGAGAATCGCCCTCCTCTCAGTCAGAAGCGATTCTCAGAATCGCCCTCTACCCGGCCGAGGGCCAGAGGAAAGTTGGGCAGTGTCATCGAGGGCTGCCTAGCCTACCTCCAACCCCCAGCTGGGCGAAGTGCGATTCCGAGAATCACCCACGGCTAGGCAGAGGGTGATTCCGAGAATTGCCCTCGGATGGGTGGAGGGAAATTTTCGAAATCACCCTCTGCCTAGCCGGGGGTGATTATCGAAATCACCCTTCGCCTAGGCAAGGGCCAGAGGTAGGCCATGCAGCGCCATTGAGGGTTGCTGGATTGCCTCCGCCCCGTGGCTAGGTGCTTGGAATCACCCTCTACCCAGCCGGGGGCTAGAGGTAGTCTGGGCCTAGCTAGGAAGCCCTCGACGGTGCCACCCAGCCAACCTCTGGCCCCTATCTGGGTGGAGGCCGATTCCGAGAATCTCCCTTTGCCCAGATAGGGCCTAGTGGCAGGCCGAGTGGTGCCATCAATGGCTGCCCAACCTGCCTTCGGCCCCCGGTTGGGCAGAGGCAGGCTGGGCAGCCCTCGACAATGTCACTCTGCTTGCCTCTAGCCCCCGACTGGCCAGAGGGTGATTCTGAGAATCACCCCCGACTGGGAAGATGGCGATTTCGAGAATCGCCCCTAGCTGAGCAAAGGCCGACCATGTGGCACCGTTGAGGGCTACCCAACCAGGGGCCAGAGGCAGGCTAGGCTGCACTGTCAAATGAAGGGGATTAGGTTTTGGATCTATTCTTAGGTTCAGGTAAGTTTTATTATACAAATTTAAATTTAAATATTTTATTTTTTAGATTTTATGTCATTATACTCATTTTCTTACTTATTTCTTTTGTACTTGATGATTAGGTACAACACTAGCATGTTGCCTACAAAAAGGAAGAAATTGCATTGCCATTGAGAAAGACCCAGTGCAATGAAAATTTATTCAACAAAGAATTAACGCTCTTGAATTCCTTCCAGATGCGAATCAAGAAGTTGGTTTGAGGAAAGGGGATTTTAATGAATCACACGTGACAAAAAAATCAAAGGAACCTCAACCACCATTATATGAAATGATTGGAAAGGGACACATTGGAAGATTTACAGACCTAAAAGATCCATTAGAATATGACAATGACCCAAATGAAGCAAAAAATGTTGCGAAAGAAGCCATCAATGATGTTCTAGATGATGTTGAACATGTATTAGTTGATATTGTTGATGATGTTTAAGTTATGCTTGCAAGCAAAGCTCATTTTTGAGATCTATTAATCAGTTTTACTTGTAATGTTTAGACATTGATATTTTATGAGAAGAATCCTTATTTTTTGCAAAAACCATGTGATTACTATTATTTTTGACATAAAATTCAATAAAAATCCAATTTTTTTAATGTTTTTTTGTTAAGATTTTCCCAAAAATTAGTTTATTTAACATGTTTTTTTAAACAAAAGGTCTCTAAAAGTGTGTTTTTTGCATTCTATTTGTATTGAAAATTTGTATTTTTTTGTCATATCATTCAAAATATTGGTTTTTTAGCGACAATTATTTGATGTGCATTTAAAAATTAATTATCAATACATAAACTTGTAGAAAATATAAACTTTATAATATTGACCCTCTTTACATTTTTTATCTATGTGAAAAAGTGAAGATATCATTACAAATTTTTATTTTAAAAAGATTTATTTTTTTCTTTTTAAAACACAAGTACATAAATGCACTTAAAAATAAACATCTCACGGAAGAAGAAGACATTAGAAAATGTATACTGTCAAAATCAATCCTCTAAAAAAATGTTGGTGATGATACGCCACCACTATTCAAAATCGACATAAAAAGCATCACAAGAAAAAAAAAAAAAAGAAAAAAAAGAAAAAAAAGAAAAAAAAATTAAATATTAAAGTGCCAAAAACATGTTAAAAAAAAATGATTCTACATCACCGCTTTTCAAAATCGGGTGTTTTTCTTGCTACGTCAAAAGGTAGGTACCAGTCCAGTTACCTATTTCATCGATAAAAGTATTCAAGCGCTCAGCAGGAGAAAATTCGAATACCATAGAGGTAGGATCGGGGTGAAGGATAATCCCTATCTTGTTGAGAGGGAATGTTGAGATTCAATAAGATGATGAGCTTAGTGAAAGGTAAGCACTTTCGCCAAGTGGGGGCCGCGGGCTATTTTTAGGTGTATGTAAATTTTTAGACATGGTGAGAATATTCTATAAGTTGCAAGATGCTATTTGTAGATGGTTGGTAAAATGTGAAAAATAGATGAAATTCTATTTTTAGAATATTTGGCGAAGTCTATTTATAGATTTTCAATCTAAAAATAGTTGCATGTCGATTATTATTAGCCCTTAATAATAATCCGACAATAAATATCAACTTATTCTGTTGGAGCACTTTATTTCAGTGAACAGATTTGGCAAATCATTGGGTTGAAGGAATTATGCAATTCCTAGGGTTATTGGTGGTTCATGCATTGAGGACTCAATTAGAACTGAATTGGAAAAGTTATGACAGAGTTAGAAGAGTAGTTACGAGAGTTTTTATTTAGTTTAACTGAGTTAATTCATTTAAAATCAGTTGAGCTAGTTCTATATAGTCTAACTGAAAGATACACTAGTGAGAGTTTAGTGAATTAATTATTTAATTAAGTCATCACTAGAGACTCACTAACAACTGAACAAATACAATAGTTAACTACTTGCATGTCAGTTCTACTGGAGACCCAGTGGAGAGATAGGTGAGGGTGAGATGGACTATCTGTTGTGACTATAGTGATGCATTCAATGCACCTGACGCACATTGGATATTCCAATGAGGATTGCGCAGTCAATACAAGGCCAATTCGAATTCATTCATGGGTCTTCTTCAACAGGGATTGCACAGTGGAGGTAGGCTATCAGGAGGCAAGAAATTGGTGAATAGATATGTAAATTTCTGCATAACAGTGTGTAATGATTATTGATTTTACTGAGAGCTTGATGTACTAATCTTTGTATGAGATTATTACATGATCCATTGATATACATAATATATGATAGTTGGGGTTTTTAGCTTTAGGCTTTCCCATTAAACAACTGTGTTTATGTGCAATTGATTTTCTTCACATGTGTTTGCAATTGAGTTTTAATTTTTGCAAGATTAACAGTGGAAGGATTTTGTATTTAGCAAGAAGATAAAAATTGTTAGATCACGAGAATCTAGTAATACATAATTATTAATAAATTTCTACACTTATATATATATATGATTATGTATCAACTCCAGGTTGAACAAAGAGATAATTACACATCTCTCTCATATTGCCCTAAATAAAGCGCCTCTTAGCACAATAACTAAAATAGTGAATAGACTCAAAGTGAAATTATTTTATTTTAAAAGATACACTTTTCAACTCTAAATTAAGCTCTGGTAGATATATATATCTCCCTCACATTGAGCTATTATGTGCCTCTTTGCAAAACCAATCATGAAATTATTCTTGTTTTATAATGGGAGGAACTATACATCTCCCTTACGCTAAGATATTGTGTGGCTCTTTGAAAAACCAATAAAAAAATTATTTATCCCTTTGAAAACAACTCCCCCAACTACCATTTTTTCCCTGTTTGCTCCATTAGATCAAATGCTAGAATATTGAAATGTTTTAGGCCATTAGATCCATTACCTCCCTGATTTACCTATTTGATTTAAACTCTACTAACTACCTAACTAACTCACCAAGCCCTACTAATGTCACTTCCACCTAGCTATGAAATAATATACTACCTCTCATGTGCCTTTTTCATTGAAGGAGTAACTAGAATCTCATCTCACAAGGTCTTCCACTTCAGAGTTGAGGTATAATAATTTTTAGTTATTCTTGAACAAATGTATGTCAAGATTACTCATGTTGTTTATTGCATTGTGGCCTTATATACATAATATGAGACTAATGGGTGGATGGATTTATTTTTTTTCAGGAACCATGTTGTATTCCTTTTCAGACGCTATCTTGTAGTGTAAAAATGATCGAACTAATAGAGATATATGATTGAGTGTGTTGCAATAAAATGTTGAATTTTAATCATAAGAAATTGAAGGTTAGTAAGAATTTTTTTGGTTGTCATCTCAGTGCTCCATGTGAAAGGTTGTGTATAGAGGAGGTCCGAGAGAAAATTTATAAGGTTTCTTTAATTTTCTAGTGATGGAAGTGCAAGGACATAAGGGAAACAAATGGTTGGGGTTTTCACAGTGTTGGCCACTCAAGCATCCAGTCAAATTTCTCTTCTTTTGGTGCTAAGTGACAAGAAGTTTCTCGTCCTAATGCATATAAACTCCTTCCCAATTTAATCAAATGTATACATAAATGAAGCCTGAACATTTTAAAGTAATTGTGTTTTTTTTAACCTCACTTTCTAGAAGAGATGTTCATTCTTGCGTCGTTGTTTTGACTAGTGTTTGGTTTGATTTCGAATGTAACGGGAATTTTGTTATGTCACTACCGCTCGTGGAAGTGATATATAGTGACCGTGTTTCACTATTATTCTGAAACATACCAAAAATTTTCCTAAACTTTTCATTTTTTCCATAGTTGAACTTTGGTTTATGGGTTTTCTGATGGTGATATCAGCCTGCAACATATCACTATATCTCAAAATTCCAATGTATAGCTTCAGCATACATAGAATAATGAATAAAAATTTCATCAGATTATACCAAATTAATAAGTAATAGTACCTACAAATTTCTTCTCAATGTAGATATGATCATGGTTATGCAGACTCTACAAGTTCCTCTGGCCTTATAGTAGTCTCTAACCTAAGCATGGGCACCAAAATATTCAAGGGTATTATATTTTGTATGCATTATATAGCCAAAATATTTCATTGGATGGAATGATAGGGCACTAAAATATTCAAGGGTATTATATTTTGGTATGCATTACATACCCAAAATATTTCAGTGGATGGAATGGTAGGTCTCCATAGGTACTTTTATTCATTATTTTCCTAGCTAGGCCGCTGCAAGATAAGTCACAGATTTTCCTAGTTCCTCACTCTTGTAGATGTCACTACACCTGGCTTTCTCAATCTTCTTTGCCAAATCTGCAGCTCTCAATGGCAACAAGTATGTTGTAAATATGCCTCTCATAAATCCAAACACTGGTACCAATGAATATTATGTAGATGTAAGGGCAATCAGCCTCAGGGGTCAGAGTCTACCAATATCTCCTCATGTGTTTGCAGTTGGAAATGGATCAGGGCGCACTATAATTGATAGTGGCACCACCAGTGTTATTCTTGCCAATGCTTCCCATCGAGCTCTCATGCAGAATTAAACCTCGTATGTGTCTTACCCTCAGGTGCACTCTATTTCGTTAGGAGAGAACTTGGATTATAGGGCAGCATGTTATAGGGCAGCAATACTTCTAGTGCTGTTAAAAATAGGTATAACTTTCTGTTGAGATATTAATCTCACTATCACTTAGGCGTTGTTACATTTACTTATATTGTCTTCTTGGTGTCGTAGACAGTTCAGTTTCATTCAGTTTTACTTCAGATTACTTCAGTTCTACTCCAGTCATTTATTATTGATGTTTACAATGTACTCTATTTAACAATCTCTGAATATTGAGAAGGGAAATCTCTGCTTGAGTTTTTCGCTCTCATTCTCTGTAATGGTATCGGAGCTAGCTTGTATAAGCCTCCCTAGAGAGAAGCAACAGAGCCAAGTTGGAACAGTAGAGAGCAAAGGCGATTGAAGAGAGTTTATTTTTTTAAAATATTTTTCTAAAAAAATTCTGCACTAACGCTCTGTTTGAATAGCTTCTTAGCGTTAGTCCTACCGCACTTCTTGAGAAGAAGCTCTATGTTATAACACGGTAGCCAAGAGCTAGGAGTCGCATTAAGTTTCAAATACTTGCACGGTTTTCAAATAACCCAGGACTAGAGTATATTACCTGCGTTACGCTACACGGGAGTCAAGGTCAAACACCTACGTTAAGTCATTCAACAAATCTCTTAAAAGGATGAAGGAAATTTTTTCAAAATGAGTCAAAAGTCAAGAAAGGAGAAAGCACGATGGCCATGTAAGTGTTTTTTACACTTCACGTAATTTAGAAAAAGAGAAATCCCTTTAAAGAAAGTTTTTTATTTAAGTTTTTTTTATATAAGAAAAAAACCTTGAAATTTTTTCAAAGGTTTTGTAAAGGGGTTATGAAAGAGCATGTGGTGAAGTTTCTTTTAAAGAAGTTTTTTTTTTGGAAAAGGAAATTTAAAAGAGGATTTAAATAGATTTTTTTAAGTCTTTAAAAGAGATTTACAAATTTTAAAGGATATTTACAAAAGGCGCATATTAGCATTTGAAGAAATAATGGCTTCTTCTAGCTCTTTACTTCAGAAACCAAGTCTCCTTGGAAAAAATTATGAATTTTGGAATTTAAGAATGAAAACTTTTCTACAAGCTCAAGATTGTTGGGATACACTTATAATCGCCTATGTTGAGCCAACCCAAGAATCATGGGCGGACATGACCAATAATCAGAGGAATGCAGCTATTGAACTCAGAAAGAAGGAGAACAGAGCCAAATGCTAGATACAAAACTCAGTCTATTATTCTATTTTTGAAAAAATAACTCATGCGACAATAGAAAAATAATGTTGGGATATTTTGCAAGTTGCATATCAAGGAAATGATACAGTGAACACAGTTAAATTGCAAACATTGAGAGCTCAGTTTGAAACCCAAAAGATGGCTCACACTGAGAATGTGGATGAGTTCATGACTAGAGTCATGGGAATAGTCAATCAGATCAAACTCATTAGCGAAACCATTACAAATCAGAATTTTTTTGAAAAAGTTCTTCGAAGTCTACCCAAGAAATATAACATGATTTTGATAGCCATTTTGGAATCCAAAGAATTTACACCTTTCTCAGTAGAACAGTTGATTAGATCACTTCTGGCACACGAAACAAGACTCAACATGATAGAAGACTCCACGGAACAAGCCTTCAAAGAACAACTCTCATTTGGCAGAGGTAGAGGCAGAGGATATAGAGGCAGCAACAAGCAAGGCAGAGGTTGAAGCAGTGGCAGATCAGATCAGTATCATGCAACAGAGCAGTGGATACCTCCACAAAACTGACCCCATAGAGGTAGATCATGGAATAGATCGAGTGTCCGATGTTACTATTGTAAGAAGTTTGGCCACTACGAATAAGACTGTCGAAAGAAACAATCAGATCAGCAAAGAGGCATTATCAATCTCTCCAACAATGAAGGAGAATCCTCAGAGACCATGTTTCTTTCATGCCATCTTCCAGAAGACAAACACAGTGAAGATCTTTGGTTGTTGGACAGTGGATGCAACAATCACATGACAGGAAAACAGAATCTTCTTTCTTCTCTTGATGCTTCCATAACATCAAAGATAATGCTTGGAGACCGTACAATTATTAAAGCTGAAGGAAAAGGTATTGTCCCTATTCTTACTAAGCAGAATCAGAACAAATACATCCCTGATGTTTATTATGTTCCTCAGCTAAAACATAATCTCATTAGTGTAGGACAACTAACGGAACATGGCTATGATGTATTATTTCGAAAGAACACCTACTATATATATGACAAAGTTCCTCATAAAATATTGATAGCCAAAGTTGAAAATACCAAAAATAGGATGTTTCCATTGACTCTTAGGAGCCAAAATACCAGACAATCTTTAGTCCACAATATATCAAGAATAGATGAAACTCATCTATGGCATTCTAGGTATGGCTATATCTCAATAAAGAGTCTAAGTCTTCTTCAAAAGAACTCTATAGTCATTATTCTAGCTACTATCAGTGAAAAAGTCTGTAATTGTGAAATTTGTGTCCTATCCAAGCATAAAAGAGATAGCTTTCCCACATCATCATCAAGGGCGAAAGAGCCTTTAGCACTTGTTCATACAGACATATGTGGTCCAATGCACACATTGTCCATTGGTGGTAGTTTCTACTTTCTGACATTTATTGATGACTTTAGCAGGAAGATATGGGTGTACTTTTTAATAAACAAATCAGATACCTTCTCTAGATTTCTACAGTTCAACGCAGAAGCAGAAAAACAGAGTGGAAAACTCTTGAAAGTACTTAAATCAGAAAGAGGAGGAGAATACAGCTCAAATGAATTCAGAACATTTTTTCGACAACAAGGTATCATAATGTAGTACACAACCAGATGCACTCCACAAAAAAATGGAGTAGCAGAAAGAAAGAATCTGTCGATCATGAACATGGCGAGATGTATGCTACAGGAGAAGAAGTTATCAAATAACTATTGCAATAAATCAGTGTTGACGGCAGTGTATGTTCTCAACAGATCACCAACATCCAGTCTACAAGATAGAATACCTCAAGGAGCATGGGATGGAAACAAGGTAAATGTGTCACACTTTAGAATTTTTGGATCAGTAGCTTTTTCTCATGTTCCTAAAAAACTAAGAAAAAAACTTGATGATAGGAGTGAAAGATGCATATTTGTAGGATACAGTGAGCAGTAGAAAGCCTATATACTTTACAACCCTCTTACCAAAAATTTCATTTTAAGCAGAGATGTGAAATTTTTCAAAAATAAATCTTTGTTTGATCATGTAGATGAAACTTCAAATCAGCCTTTTTATCCGAATATGTAGCAACAAATACAGTAGCCTTTCAAGCAGTATGGTTGAGAAGATTATTATCATGCAACAGAGTAGTGGAGACCTCCACAAAACCGAACCCAGAGAGGCAAATCATGGAACATATCGAGTGTCCAATGTTACTACTGTAAGAAGTTTGGCCACTACGAACAATACTATCGAAAGAAACAATCAGATCAACCATGGGGGAGTTTAAGGAAGGGAAGTGCAATCTGTTGCATGCATCAGAAAGAGGAGTAGTGGAGATCTGCAAGGTAAGTGATGGTGAAGCACAACAATGTAGTGCCCAATGGGCATTTGAAGAAGCATTGGAAAAATTATGTAAAAACATGGTTCAATCAGCCTGCACGTAAGAAGAGGAGACACAATTCTTGTCAAAATAAGGCTATGAAGATATTTCTACACCCCACATCTAGTCCTCTTCGACCAATTGTACATGTCCAAACTCAAAAATACAACATGAAAATTCGTGCGGGCAGAGGATTTTCACTTGAAGAGATGAAGGCAGCAGGCATTCGTAAGAAATATTTCATGACTCCTAGAACTGTCATATCAAACTCTGCTTGCATTGCTGCTTTGAAATCTTCTAACATCATATTTCCTATATAAAGAATATCATCTACGTAAAGGCATACAATAAGAATTTTACCTTCATGAGATTTGGTATACAAAGCAGGTTCATGGATGCTTCTGGAAAAACCACTTTTGATGAGATAAGTGTCGATGCGACTGTACCAAGATCTTGGAGCTTATTTCAAACCATATAAATCTTTCTTCAATCTATATACTTTATGTTCTTGTCCTAGCACTTCAAAACCAGGAGGCTGCTCTACATAAACTTCTTCCTGTAATATACCATTAAGGACGGCAGATTTTGCATCAAGTTGATAGACTTTCCATTTGTGTTGAGTTGCTGTGGACAAAATGGTTCTGACAGTGTCTAACCTTGCTACTAGAGCAAATGTTTCACCATAGTCAACACCAAACTGTTGTGAGAATCTTTTGGCAACCAACCTTGCCTTATGTTTCTCAATCTTTCATTTTTCATTTAACTTGGTCTTATATACCCATTTTACGCCAATTCTGGTTTTGTCTCTTGGGAGATCAGTTAATTCCAAAGTCTGATTCTTCTCTATGGTAGTAATTTCTTGGTTCATTGTATCAACCCAATGCTTTTCTTTAACCTCTTCTTCAAAATGAGTCGGTTGAGTTGAACAAATGCAAACATATTCTGTTGGTTAAATTCATGCTCATGTTCATATATCTCTCTGAGACTTCATCTTTTCTGTCCCTCTTCTGAAGATGATTGATCACTCGCTGAATCACTGCTTGATGATGTACTGTTTTCAGAATGGTCTGGCTGTTCTTGAACCTGCAATCTTGGAGACTTCAAAGCAACAATGCATGCAGAGTTTGATATGACAGATCTAGGAGTCATGAAATATTTCTTAAGCATTGAAATTCACTAATCTGCTAATGGAATTTTTCTTGGTCAACAAAAGTATGCCACTGATATCATTCAAAAGTTCAGAATGACCAATTGCAAATCAGTTGATACACCAATTGCTCAAGGTACCAAACTCAACAAAGAAGATGTAGCACCATCTGTTGATTCCACATTGTATAAAAGTCTAGTTGGTAGTTTTTTGTATCTAACTACAACTCGACCAGATATTATGTTTGTAGCAAGTTTTGTCTCCAGGTTTATGCAGTCACCAAAGATTACTCATTGGAAGGTTGCAAAAAGGATCTTAAGGTATATTGCAGGGACCATAGACTATGGTTTGTTTTATACACATTCTGAAAATTGTTCACTTTTAGGTTATACAGACAACGATTATGCAAGGATTTTAGATGATTGCAAAAGTACCTCAGGGTATGTTTTTCATCTTGGAACCAATCTGATTACATGGACATCCAAGAAACAGTCAATCGTTTCAATATCTACATGATTCTTTGATCATGTAGATGAAACTTCAAATAAGCCTTTTATCAAGCAGTATGGTTGAGAAGATTATTCAAAGATATTTCAAATTTTCAGAAGGAGCCAACTCCAATATACTGTGATAACAGTTCAACAATTTCTTTATCAAAGAATCATGTTTTTCAAAAAAAGAGCAAGCACATTGACACACGTTTTCATTTCATTCTTGAACTTGTCAATGATGGGGATATAACACTTTCTTTCTGTGGTTCCAAAGATCATCTTGCAGATATTTTCACAAAGCCATTGGGAAAGAATGTATTTTAATTTCAAAGAGAGAAATTAAGCATTATTAGTGCTTCCACTTGTAACACTTGAGATTATGAGGAGATGTTGAGATATTAATCTCACTGTGTTACATTTACTTCTATTGTCTGCTAGGTGTCGTAGACAGTTCAGTTTCATTCAGTTTTACTTCAGTTCTACTCCAGTAATTTATTATTGATGTTTACAGTGTATTCTATTTAACAATCTCAGAGTTTTTCGCTCTCATTCTCTGTCGGTCTCACTTTTCATTTTGGGAACAGGGCGGAGGTCGACATTCTAGGGCTAAATTTCTTTAGTCCAGTAGAGAAAAAGAGTTATATATTTTGCACGCAAGTTTTCAATTCATTCGCAAATAAATCCATCATCGTTATCGGGCTCAGCAAAGTTTTCATTTTCTGTTTGATTTGGATAATAAACAATTAAGCTTTGTGAAAAGAAATTGCTCAACGGTCTGTTGAATTCGTATCACCTTAGTATCTAGATTGGTTAGTGTAGCAGCTTAGTTTTATATGTAACTAGAATAAGGCAGGTCGTAGGATTTCTTTTTTAGAGGGGATAAATAGATTCTCTGTTCCGTTCTATCAATGGACGTTGATGTATTTTGAAAAGTATGCGCAGTGAGGGATGAACGGAAATTTTTAAAGGGATGATGTATTCTGAAATGTTTAATGATTTAGTTAATGTCAAGTTAGTCCTTTAGTTAAATCGTGAGATGAAGTACAATTAATCCATATAAATGGTAACTCGAGATATACAAGAAAAATATGGTATATGATTAGTAACATGGGAAAAAGATTCGATGGCATTGTCTCCAACTATTTTCGCTTTGACTCTTTACATATTATTAATGTG